>SJYT01015501.1:17887-59666 GCA_006410635.1 Cephalophus harveyi | reverse complement strand
AATATTCTAATCGGAAACAAAAAGGAAAAGAATGGAAGATGTATAAAATGTCCGAATAAACATTGAGGATAAAATGGAGAAGTACATATTCATTATGAATATAGTTTTTGTTCAAGTATGGCAAAACCTTCCAATGATATTGACCAGTCATATCTGTATAATTGCTAAAGTTATAAAAAGATATGAATCCAGATTAAAGAAGTTCAGAAACAACAAACATGGTAAATGCAACAAAACCTCCATCTTTGTTTTTCATAATAGAATTGTTTTCTTGGCATAAACAATGGTGACCAGGCAACAAAAGATACTGTCCTAAGCTCTAAAATAAATAAATACAAGGGTAGAAGTCTATACTATGGCTGCCATAGCAGCATGTGTGTGTGTGTGTGTGTGTGTATGCGTGCACATGCATGTGTGTATGCACACTCAGTCGCTCAGTCATGTCTGACTCTTTGTGACCTTATGGACTATAGCCCACCAGGTTCCTCTGTCCATGGGATTTTTCAGTGCTCTCAAATCCCCAACCTCGAGAAGTATAACTAACTGAAGATCTCAGGTTCTGTGCTCTGAAATCTGTGCCTAAATTGGTGCAGAAGCCATACTTCTCATAGTCTGATAATGATTGAGTACGGTAGGGACACTGTGACAGGACCATTGTATGAGATTAAGAACTCTTCTGGTAGGCGTGTGTGGCTTGGTGAATTTTTCCTGAGAAACACTGCAGACTAACACACTTCCATTCAAGTTTTCTCATCTTTCTCCCTTCTTCTTGTTCTCCATCTCTCAGAGTTTGACCTGTGTTGCCATCTGAGCACTCTCTCAGCCTTTATTTGCCCCCTCCCTATTGTCTCTCATAGACGTTTCTTCTAAACAATTTCTTTCACATCTAATTTTCTTTCAGCAACTTTTTCTTGGAATATTTAACTATTAAAGAAAAAAAAAACTCTATAAAATGAAACAGGAATCTCTATTTTTACAATAAGAAACAAATAGAAATTGACAGATTTAATAACCAAACTGCACAAAAGGAAATACCAAAGATATCACTAAAAGAAAGAGGAAAACGATTCCATACAGAAGTACAGAGATGCACAAAGGAACATAGAGAGACAGTAAATCTGTGAGTATAATGAATGCTGACTATAGAAAATGATCAGTGTCTTCTAGAGTTGAGAAATGACAATAAAAGAACAAAAGGTAAAAGTGGATTATGTGGAGTTAAAGAGCTCTCAGTTCTCTGCATTGCACAGGAAGTTGGCTCCTTTAGGATATGGGTCTTTTGAATATTCTGGGATTCTACTATGTGAGAGGTGGTTGTTGTGAAGAAATAGTGAAGGGATTTGCTGATATAATTCAGGTCTCTAATCTGTTGACCTCCAATTAATCAAAAGAAGATTATCTTGACAGGACTTGACCTAATCAGGTAGGCCCTTTAAAAGAAGGACCAGACTTTTCCTGAAGAGAATAAAAAAGAGACTTCTTTACTAGCTTTGAGGAAGTCTGCTGCTAGGAAAGGGCCTCATGACTGGAACTTGAGGCATCCTCTAGGAACTGAAGAGTGCCTCATAGCCATAGCCAATAAGAAAGCAGTGACTTCAGTCCTACAACTACAAAGAGAAAATTCTGCCAATAACCTGTGAGAGTGAAAAAGGACCCCAAATAGTAGATGAGATGGCAGCTCTTCCAGGCCAACATTTTGAACACAGCCTTGCAAGACCCTGAGCAGAGGACATAGGTAATCCATATTCAGATTCTTGACCCCAAAATCTGTAAGATAATAATGTTTTTCATTTTAAGTGACTATATTAGTCATTTGATGTATTGTGTTAAAATAATTCATAACTTTTAGAGCCATGTTGAACATGTTAGAGTGCATTTTAACATGAGGCCTTACTAAATATAAAGAGAATATTTTATAATATGAAAGATTAACCCCTTCAAAGAACAATTCTAAATATAGGCAAAACTAATAAAATTATCTCAAATATATGTAAATCAAACTTCTAAAGCAAAAGATGTGTATAAGAGACAGGTCTAATAGTGGTAGATATTCTTTTGATTAATTATAGTTATTATTGATTGGATTTTGCTTATATTTGGCCTATGTTTGGGGGTACAATAACCTAGAATTTTATGTTCTTAAAAAATTGAAGTGACTTTACAATTACATTGGCTTACAGAAACCATTTATTTGCACAAGTTACCTGTGCAAAGAATAGTAAAACTGACCATTGCTTTCATGAATATAGGTCTACTTCACAAAGTTAAAAGTAAAATTTTTTAACAAGACAGTTACAGCATAGATAACATTCTGATTTCTCTCCAACTGAATGATTTGTAGGCTTACAAATATCTACTTTAATTTTTCATTTATTTTTACAAGTACATTTGAAAATACTAATTATGTCCAGCTACTATGTGTTTAACTAGCTCCACTACTTATATTAGAGGGAAAAATGGCCTTCTAGTATGTTATAATCTATGCTCTTAATTCCAAATTGGATGTTTATTAGGCACACATTAAAATGCTCAATGTGAGTTCAACTTAACTTTGAGACTGAAACATGTAATTTTCACTATTTATTCACCTGAATTTTGCTGTTAAGCATGCAATTGTAAAAGTCAAGCAGATAATTTTACATTAATAACTGTCTTACACATATATTTAATCTATTGTCTCATATTGGATTTGAAAGAGTAAAAGAGATGTAGTTTTTGTAAACAGGTTTCTCATTGAATTGATAAAATTGTATGAACATAACAAGAGTCAAATACTTGCCTTTCTGTTTAAAATAAATTCACATAAATGGAGTTTATAACACATTTGTATGTGTCATTCTGTTAATTAGAATTCGTCAAAGAAATAATTAAGAAGGAATGGCAAGAATACAAAGAACTATATAAAAAAAAGATCTTCATGACCCAGATAACCATGATGGTGTGACCACTCACCTAGAAACAAACATCTTGGACAGTGAAGCCAGGTGGGCCTTAGGAAGCATGCTATGAACAAAGCTAGTGGAGGTGATGGAATTCCAGTTGAGCTATTTCAAATCCTAAAAGATGATACTGTGAAAGTCCTGAACTCAATATGCCAGCATATTTAGAAGACTCAGCAGGGCCATAGGACTGGAAAAGATCAGTTTTCATTCTGGTCCCAAAGAAAGGCAATGCCAAAGAATGTTCAAAGTACACACAATTACACTCATCTCACATGCTAACAGAGTAATGCTCACAAATCTCCAAGCTAGGCTTCAACTAAAAAACCCTCAGATTAGTTGTTTGCATACATGATTTTTAGGACTAAAAGGCCAATGACATCATTAGTCTGGTTAGTGTGGCAAGGTTATTAAATTTTTGTGTCAGTATTTTGTTCAGTTCATTTTGAAGAGTAGGTAAGTATCCAGTTAAGAAACTAATTTTCATTAGGCAGTATTAATACTGAATATAAAACAAACAGAAACTTATAGGTTATACCTTTTAAAAATGTGTTAAGTTAATGAGCTATGCTTTAGTATCTATGGTTTATTTTAAGATATATCAGCAGGTAAAATTAAGTATATGTATATATATATGTGTGTGTGTGTGTTTAATTTTTTGATATCCTTAGGGATAGTCATTTGTTCTACTTTAAAACAAATACTCCATGAATGGTTAGGATGTCAGATATGCTGCATTCTAAAGAAGTTTCATTTCAGTTCAGTTCATTTCAGTAGCTCAGTCATGTCCACAGTTCATTTCAGTAGCTCAGTCATGTCCGACTCTTTGCAACCCCATGAATTGCAGCGCCCCAGGCCTTTCTGTCCATCACCAACTCCCGGAGTTTACCCAAACTCATGTCCATCAAGTCGGTGATGCCATCCAGCCATCTCATCCTCTGTCGTCCACTTCTCCTCCTGCCTCCAATACCTCCCAGCATCAGAGTCTTTTCCAATGAGTCAACTCTTCGCATGAGGTGGCCAAAGTACTGGAGTTTCAGCTTCAACATCATTCCCTCCAAAGAAATCCCAGGGCTGGTCTCCTTCAGAATGGACTTGTTGGATCTCCTTGCAGTTCAAGGGACTCTCAAGAGTCTTCTTTTTTTTTTTTTTTTTTTTTTTCAGTTCTTTTCCCCTCAGGCTCTTCCCTAACAAAAAGTAAAAATAAAAAAACAAAGCTTGCTTTCCCTTTAAAGATTAGTGTGCTGTGATCTATTTTGCATCCTCCTCCCAGATGTAGTTAATCTCATGCTTTGGGTACAAAAATGTTCACCTTTGCTACCTTCATAAAGAAAAGAGCATATTAGGTTCAATTCAGTTCAGTTCAGTTAGTCACTCAGTCCTGTCCAACTCTTTGTGACCCCATGAATTGCAGCACACCAGGCCTCCCTGTCCATCACCAACTCCCGGGGTTCACCCAAACTCACGTCCATCGAGTTAGTAATACCATCCAGCCATCTCATCCTCTGTCGAGCCCTTCTCCTTCTGCCCCCAATCCCTCCAAGCATCAGAGTCTTTTACAATGAGCCAACTCTTGGCATCAGATGGCCAAATTACAGGAGTTTCAGCTTTAGCATCAGTTCTCCCAAAGAACACCCAGGACTGATCTCCTATAGAATGGACTGGTTGGATCTCCTTGCAGTCCAAGGGACTCTAAAGAGTCTTCTCCAACACCACAGTTCAAAAGCATCAATTATTTGGCAATCAGCTTTCTTCACAGTCCAACTCTCACATCCATACATGACCACTGGAAAAACCATAGCCTTGACTAGATGGACCTTTCTTGACAAAGTAATGTCTCTGCTTTTGAATATACTATCTAGGTTGGTCATAACTTTCCTTCCAAGGAATAAGCGTGTTGATTTCATGGCTGCAATCACCATCTGGAGTGATTTTGGAGCCCCCCCCAAAATGAAGTCAGCCACTGCTTCCACTGTTTCCCCATCTATTTCCCATGAAGTGATGGGACCAGTTGCCATCATCTTAGTTTTCTGAGTGTTGAGCTTTTAGACAACTTTTTCACTCTCCTCTTTCACTTTCATCAAGAGGCTTTTTAGTTCTTCTTCGCTTTCTGCCCTAAGGGCGGTGTCATCTGCATCTCTGAGGTTGTTGATATTTCTCCCGGCAATCTTGATTCCAGCGTGTGTTTCTTCCAGTCCAGTGTTTCTCATGATGTACTCTGCATATAAGTTAAATAAGCAGGGTGACAATATAAGCATCAATAAAAACTTCCCTGCTATTTAGGAATGATTCTAAAACTTCACCCTTAATTGTTGCTACATTGAGTCATTGGTTAGCAGTGATTTTAATTCACTGATTTCAACTAAAAGAGAAAAGAAATCCTGTTTCTAGACAGTATTTGCAAATGCCTTGCATGGACATTTCATAGTAAGTGGTTTTTTTAAACACTTGAAGTAGCTGAAATATATTGAATTTACTGATGCTATTGTATAATGTGTCATGGGTACTTACTGATAAACACTTGCTTGATTAAATACCGGTGTTAGGGAGAATTTGTGCTTAGATTTAATTAATACCTTGAAATGACATAATGGAGATCAACTAAATTTCATCATATTTAAAAATTTAAAAATAGCCTACTGGTTGTACATGACTATATTTGCGTAGATTAGGCCATTATAGAATGGCTAGACAAAAGCAGCATATTAATAAATAAAATCAAAGCAGACAGAAAATTAATGGAAAGATAATATAAAATGTAAACAAAATGCTGTTAATGTTCAATAGATGATGAGTTCGCATCCTGTTACTCAATATAACATCTTAAATTAAAGAGAAAAATTAAAAGAGAATAGGGCATTAAAAGAAGGAAGCACCATGAGAAAAATATTGATGATGGAGAGCACATGGAAACATTTGGGAAATACTGAATAGCTTAAGATAAAACACACATGAATTTAGGTGTACAATAAACAATCATTAAATGAGTAAATAAAGTTTATTTATTTATATGTATGTGCTCAGTCAGACTCTTTGCAGCCCTGTGGATTGTGGCCCCCCTGGCTCCTCTGTCTGTGGAATTTTCCAGGTAAGAATACTAGAGCAGATTGCCATTTCCTACTCCAGGGCATCTTCCCCACCCAGGGATAAAAGTCGTCTGCCAATACAGGAGACATAAGAGATGTGGGATTGAGGCTTAGGCCTTAAGATCATTAATCTATAAATATTTTATGGAAGGAAATTAATTAATAGTTTCTTAGGAAGTATATTATTTCCTCATTGATTATTCTGCTATAAAAATCCTGCAACTATGGATTTACTCTAGACATTTAATTAAGAAATAATAATGAGTAGAAACAGATAGTAGATAGGTAGTGGTAGAAAGAGTGAAATCATAGAGAAAATAACAAATTCAGAATTAAAAAATAATTGAGGTCTAGTTTAAAAAGAAGTGTAGGTATAATATTAGGAGCAATTTTGAGGGCTTACAATGTTCCAGTACTATTTTAAGTACTTTACCTGCTATGTCTCTGTTACTTCTTGCAACCATCCATTTTTTACTATCATTCCCTCGTGGCTCAGATGGTAAAGCATCTGTCTGCAATGCAGGAGACCCAGGTTTGATCCCTGGTTTGGGAAGATCCACTGGAGAAGGAAATGGCAGCCCACTCGAGTATTCTTGCCTGGAAAATCCCATGGATGGTGGAGCCTTGTAGGCTACCATCCATGGGGTCTCAAAGAGTCAGACACACTGAGCAACTTCACTTTCACTTTCAATAGTGATAGATATTATTAATACTATCATTTTTCAGATATCCCACTTGTGGCCTAGAGAGTTCAGAGAGTAGCAAGTGATGGAGTTAGAATTCATCCATGTGTGATCAAATCTGGGCAGACTCTGGAAATCATGTTCTTAAACTTTATGCTTTGTGAATCAATATGACTGTCTAATGTTCAGTATTAAGTAGGGGGAAAAAAAAAACCTGCACAAAAAATAAGTTAAGTGAGGATAATGAGGATAGTGTTGGTATAATTAAGAGTGATATATTTGTATGTTATTTAAAATGTGCATCATCATATGGAAAGGAGAAGTATGAAATATAAGAAGAAGGACTGGTTAAGAGAAAATGATATTAAATAGGGAACATATTGTTTGGAATAAGCATTAAATTTATTTTATTATATTCAATGTATTATCAGGGAGTGCATTTTGCAAATAAATTTAGGGTTGGTTGGAAACGAGAGTGTGAACAAAGTAGAAAACTAATATAATTTTTAATTTATATGTAATTTTAAAATATGAGATATTTGGGGATGAAGCTGGGATTCATAGGTGGTGCTAGTGGTAAAGAATCTGCCTGCCAATGCAGAAGACACAAGAGATGGATTCAGTCCTTGGGTCTGGAAGATCCCCTGGAGTATCCCACTCCAATATTCTTCCCTATAAAATTCCATGGTCAGAAGAACCTGGCAGGCTACAATCCATGGGGCATCAAAGAGGCGAACACAGTTAAGTACCTGAGCATATATCTACACACAAGTGATGCAGATACTAAGCTAAACTCTCTAGATCAGTTCAGTTCAGTCACTCATCACTTCCCACTCTTTGCGATCCCATGGACTGCAGCCCACCAGGCCACCCTGTCCATCACCAACACCCTGAGTTTTCTCAAGCTCATGTCCATTGAGTTAGTGATGCCATCCAACCATCTCATCACTGGTCATCCCCTTCTCCTCCTGCTTTCAATTTTTCCCAGCATCAGGGTCTTTTTCAATGAGTCAGCTCTTTGCATCAAGTGCCCAAAGTATTGGAGTTTCAGATTCAACATCAGTCCTTCCAGTGAACACCCAGGACTGATCTCCTTTAAGATGGACTTGTTGGATCTCCTTGCAGCCCAAGGGACTCTCAAGAGTCTTCTCCAATATCACAGTTCAAAAGCATCAATTCTTCGGTGTTCAGCTTTATTTATAATCCAATTTTCATATCAATACATGACTACTGCAAAAACCATTGATTTGACTAGACAGATCTTTGTTGGTAAAGTAATGTCTCTGCTTTTAAATATGTTGTCTAGATTGGTTATAACTTTTCTTTCAAGAAGCAACAATCCTTTAATTTCATGGCTTCAGTCACCAGCTGCAGTGATTTTGGAGGCCCCCCCCAAAAAAAAAAATCTGTCATTGTTTCCATTGTTTGCCCACCTATTTGCCATGAAGTGATGGGACCAGATGTCATGATCTTAGTTTTCTAAATGTTGAGTTTTAAACCAACTTTTCCACTCTTTTTCACTCTTTCATTTTCATCAAGAGGCTCTTTAGTTTCTCTTTGCTTTCTGCCATAAGGGTACTGTCATCTGCATATCTGAGGTTATTGATATTTCTCACAGCAATCTTGATTCATTTGTGCTTCATCCAGTCCAGCATTTCACATAATGTACTCTGCATAGAAGATAAACAAGCAGGGTGAAAATATACAGCCTTGGTGTACTCCTTTACCTATTTGGAACCAGTCTGTTGTTCCATGTCCAGTTCTAACTGTGGCTTCCTGACCTGCATACAGATTTCTCAAGAGCCAAAACAGGTGGTGCAATATTCCCATCTCTTTCAGAATTTTCCATAGTTTATTGTGATTCACACAGTCAAAGGCTTTGGCATAGTCATTAAAGCAGAAATAGATGTTTTTCTGGAACTCTCATGCTTTTTCAATAATCCAGTTTTTGTTGGCAATTTGATCTCTAGTTCCTCAGCCTTTTCTAAATCCAGCCTGAACATATGGAAGTTTACAGTTCATGTTTTGTTGAAGCCTGGCTTGGAGAATTTGAGGCATTACTTTACTAGCATGTGAGATGAGTGTAATTGTGCGGTAGTTTGAGCATTCTTTGGCATTGCCTTTCTTTGGGATTGGAATGAAAACTGACCTTTTGCAGTCCTGTGGTCGCTGCTGAGCTTTCAAAATTTGCTGGCATATTGAGTGCAACACTTTCACAGCATCATCTTTAAGGATTAGAAATAGCTCAACTGGAATTCAATCACCTCCATTAGCTTTGTTCGTAGTGATGCTTCCTAAGTCCCACTTTACTTTGCATTCCAGGATATCTGGCTCTAGGTGAGTGATCACACCATTGTGATTATCTCAGTCTTGAAATCAATATCCTTTAGTTTGTCTATTATGTCACATGAACTGTTTGTACATTGATTGTAAATAAGTGTGGAATATCACTTAACACTATATGGTGACCTGAAGAAGATTAGTTACAACTTACTTTGTTTTTGCTAATATCCTAGACATGTTACCTTTAATTACTGTTTTCCTCTTAAGTTTTTACTCTATGTATCAATTCATTTCAGTCACTCAGTCACGTCTGACTCTGCAACACAATGAATCGCAGCACACCAGGCCTCCCTGTCCATCACCAAATCCCAGAGTTTACCCAAACTCATGTCCATCGAGTTTGTGATGCCATCCAGCTGTCTCATCCTCTGTCTTCCCCTTCTCCTCTTGTCCCCCATACCTCTCAGTATCCGAGTCTTTTCCAATGAGTCAACTCTTCGCATGAGTTGGCCAAAGTATTGGAGTTTCAGCTTAACATCAGTCCTTCCAATGAACACCCAGGACTGATCTCTTTAGAATGGACTGTTTGGATCTCCTTGCAGTCGAGGGGACTCTCAGGAGTCTTCTCCAACACCACAGTTGAAAAGTATCAATCCTTTGGCACTCAGCTTTCTTCACAGTCCAACTCTCACATCCATACATGACCATGGAAAAATCATAGCCTTGACTAGACGGACCTTTGTTGGCAAAATAATGTCTCTGCTTTTAAATATGCTATCTAGGTTGGTCATAACTTTCCTTCCAAGGAGTAAGCGTCTTTTAATTTCATGGCTGCATTCACCATCTGCAGTGATTTTGGAGCCCCCCAAAATATACTCTATGTATAAATATATCCAAAAAGGAATGTAAATCAAAATTATAATTTTATTTTGAACAGTTTCATTATGATATCCCTTTTTTAAAATAATTTAAAGCAGGCAGAGGCAATATTTACTTAAAACTCTTCTATAAATTTACATTCCATATATAACCACTGTTCAACAATGTGGTGTATGAAAGATTTAACAGATCCTTTAAAAACCTAATTTTTTAGTAGTTTATAGTTTATTTTGGAATTATCAAAATTTTAAGATGATGAAACAAATTTAGTGAACAAAAGAATAGCTTTGACACTCAGAAGCTAACATGACAATAAGCTAGGGCACATTATTGTACTATTGGACATAAATTCAGTTCAGTCGCTCAGTCATGTTTGACTCTTTGCAACCCCATGAATTGCAGCACGCCAGGCCTCCCTGTTCATCACCAATTCCCAGAGTTCACTCAAACTCATGTCCATCGAGTCTGTGATGCCATCCAGCCATCTCATCCTCTGTCATCCCCTTCTCCTCCTGCCCCAATCCCTCCCAGTATCAGAGTCTTTTCCAATAAGTCAACAATTCGCATGAGGTGGCCAAAGTACTGGACTTTCAGCTGTAGCATGATTCCTTCAAAAGAACACCAGGACTGATCTCCTATAGAATTGACAGGTTGGATGTCCTTGCAGTCCAAAGGACTCTCAAGAGTCTTCTCCAATACCACAGTTCAAAAGCATCAGTTCTTCGACGCTCAGCCTTCTTCACAGTCCAACTCTCACATCCATACATGACCACTGGAAAAAACATAGCTTTGACTAGAAGGACCTTTGTTGGCAAAGTATGTCTCTGCTTTTGAATATGTTTTCTAGGTTGGTCATAACTTTCCTTCCAAGGAGTAAGCATCTTTTATTTTCATGGCTGCAATCACCATCTGCTGTGGCAGATTCATGTTGATGTATGGCAAAACCAATACAATATTGTAAAGCAAATAAATAAATAAATAAAATAAAATCAGAGGAAACCCCCCCAAAAATAATAAATAAAAAAATAAAATCTGACACTGTATTTACTGTTTACCCCTCTATTTCCCATGAAGTGATGGGACCAGATGCCATGATCTTTGTTTTCTGAATGTTGAGCTTTAAGCCAACTGTTTCACTCTCCTCTTTCACTTTCATCAAGAGGCTTTTTAGTTCCTCTCACTTTTTGGCATAAGGGTGGTGTCATCTGCATATCTGAGGTTATTGATATTTCTCCCGGCAATCTTGATTCCAGCTTGTGATTCTTCCAGCCCAGCGTTTCTCATCATGCACTCTGCATATAAGTTAAATAAGCAGGGTGACAATATACAGCCTTGACGTACTCCTTTTCCTATTTGGAACCAGTCTGTTGTTCCATGTCCAGTTCTAACTGTTGCTTCCTGACCTGGATTCAGGTTTCTCAAGAGGCAGGTCAGGTGGTCTGGTATTCCCATCTCTCTCAGAATTTTCCACAGTTTATTGTGATCCACACAGTCAAAGGCTTTGGCATAGTCAATAAAGCAGAAATACATGTTTTTCTGGAACTCCTGCTTTTTCCATGATCCAGCGGATGTTGGCAATTTGATCTCTGGTTCCTCTGCCTTTTCTAAAATCAGCTTGAACAACAGGGAATTCATGGATCACATATTGCTGAAGCCTGGCTTGGAGAACTTTGAGCATTACTTTACTAGCATGTGAGATGAGTGCAACTGTGCAGTAGTTTGAGCATTCTTTGGCATTGCCTTTCTTTGGGATTGGAATGAAAACTGACCTTTTCCAGTCCTGTGGCCACTGCTGAGTTTTCCAAATTTGCTGGCATATTGAGTGCAGCACTTTAACAGCATCATCTTTCAGGATTTGAAACAGCTCAACTGGAATTCCATCACCTCCACTAGCTTTGTTCGTAGTGATGCTTTCTAAGGCCCACTTGACTTCACATTCCAAGATGTCTGGCTCTAGATTAGTGATCACATCATCATGATTATCTGGGTCGTGAAGATCTTTTTTGTACAGTTCTTCTGTGTATTCTTGCCACCTCTTCTTAATATCTTCTGCTTCTGTTAGGTCCATACCATTTCTGTCCTTTATCGAGCCCATCCTTGCATGAAATGTTCCCTTGGTATCTCTAATTTTCTTGAAGAGATCTCTAGTCTTTCCCATTCTGTTGTTTTCCTCTATTTCTTTGCATTGATCACTGAAGAAGGCTTTCTTATCTCTTCTTGCTATTCTTTGGAACTCTGCATTCAGGTGCTTATATCTTTCCTTTTCTCCTTTGCTTTTCGCCTCTCTTCTTTTCACAGCTATTTGTAAGGCCTCCCCAGACAGCCATTTTGCTTTTTTGCATTTCTTTTCCATGGGGATGGTCTTGATCCCTGTCTCCCGTACAATGTCACGAACCTCATTCCATAGTTCTTCAGGCACTCTATCTATCAGATCTAGGCCCTTAAATCTATTCCTCACTTCCACTGTATAATCATAAGGGATTTGATTTAGGTCATACCTGAATGGTCTAGTGGTTTTCCCTACTTTCTTCAATTTGAGTCTGAATTTGGCAATAAGGAGTTCATGATCTGAGCCACAGTCAGCTCCCGGCCTTGTTTTTGTTGACTGTATAGAGCTTCTCCATCTTTGGCTGCATAGAATATAATCAATCTGATTTCGGTGTTGACCATCTGGTGATGTCCACGTGTAGAGTCTTCTCTTGTGTTGTTGGAAGAGGGTGTTTGCTATGACCAGTGCATTTTCTTGGCAAAACTCTATTAGTCTTTGCCCTGCTTCATTCCGCATTCCAAGGCCAAATTTGCCTGTTACTCCAGGTGTTTCTTGACTTCCTACTTTAGCATTCCAGTCCCCTATAATGAAAAGGACATCTTTTTTGGGTGTTAGTTCTAACAGATCGTGTAGGTCTTCATAAAACCGTTCCACTTCAGCTTCTTCAGCATTACTGGTTGGGGCATAGACTTGGATAACTGTGATATTGAATGGTTTTCCTTGGAGACGAACAGAGATCATTCTGTCATTTTTGAGATTGCATCCAAGTACTGCATTTCGGACTCTTTTGTTGACCATGATGGCTACTCCATTTCTTCTGAGGGATTCCTGCCCGCAGTAGTAGATATAATGGTCATCTGAGTTAAATTCACCCATTCCAGTCCATTTTAGTTCGCTGATTCCTAGAATGTCGACGTTCACCCTTGTCATCTCTTGTTTGACCACTTCCAATTTGCCTTGATTCATGGACCTGACATTCCAGGTTCCTATGCAGTATTGCTCTTTACAGCATCGGATCTTGCTTCTATCACCAGTCACATGCACAACTGGGTATTGTTTTCGCTTTGGCTCCATCCCTTCATTCTTTCTGGAGTTATTTCTCCACCGATCTCCAGTAGCATGTTGGGCACCTACTGACCTGGGGAGTTTCTCTTTCAGTATCCTATCATTTTGCATTTTCATACTGTTCATGGGGTTCTCAAGGCAAGAATACTGAAGTGGTTTGCCATTCCCTTCTCCAGTGGACCACATTCCATCAGACCTTTCCAACATGACCCGCCTGTCTTGGGTGACCCCACACAGCATGGTTTAGTTTCATTCAGTTAGACAAGGCTGTGGTCCATTACGAGAAGTGGCCAAGAGGAGCTACCCCACATTCGAGGTCGGGAGGCAGCTGAGAGGAGCTACCCAACATCCAAAGTCAGGGCAGCAGCCGAGAGTTCCAGGCTGCTACAGTGCAGGAGCGGCCGAGAGGAGCTACCCCACGCCTAAGGCCAGGGGCGGCTGCCGAGATGAGCAACCCCACGTCCAAGGAGCTGTGGCTGTGTGGGCACAGGAGGGCCAAGAGGATCTACTCCACGTTCAAGGTCAGGAGGGGTGGCAGTGACACGGTGAGGAGGTACCCCTTGCCCAAGGTAAGGAACAGTGGCTGCACTTTGCTGGAGCAGCTGAGAAGAGATACCCTACATCTAAGGTAAGAGAAACCCAAGTAAGATGGTAGGTGTTGCAAGAGGGCATCAGAGGGCAGACACACTAAAACCATAATCATAGACATAAGTAGTCTAATGGAATACTAACCTCAGAAAATGTTACATGAGGAAATTCCCTTGAGATCCAGTTGTTAGAATTCTTCACTTTCACTACTGAGAACCTGGCTTCAATCCCTGGTCAAGACCATGATAAAATGAGACAATGTAAGCAACCTTATAATTTTTTTTCCAACCTGAAATATAGATAAATTTTCTCTTCTACCCACAAAATTACAAAATGCCCTATCACTTAGAAACAATGAGTGACTGGTATTTCCTTATCATTTACTTTACTATCTTTCCTTTCTATGGATGAGATTAATTGAATTATAGCATTTCCCTCACTTTCTGACAGCATCCAATCTAGAGCAACCCTTCACTTAGGTAGGATCTCCTCCAAATCACCCAGCCAAAACCTAATCCTACAAAACCCTTTTTAGAGAAACATCCTGTTTTTCCCCATAGTGGTCATATTCTCCCTCACTGTAACATTTAATAAATTCATTTTACATAATTACATATATGTTGTCTTTGGCTTGGGTCATTGATCTAAAAAAATAATGATTAATTTATTTTCTCAGACATTCTTTCAGCATAATTGAATGCTTACTCTATGATTGGAATTTATTAGACATTGAGTAATAGAGATGATAGAATTCACAGTCCCTTACAATCTATGGCTCATAGCCAATGCCTGAATGAAAGGAAAAATAGCAAGTGTAATTAGTACTATACTGTAAAGTATTAAAACATGGAGAGCCATGTATTTATTTCTGATTTTGGTGATTGAGGTTATCTTAGTCTGGAGATGATGTTTAATCATGACTTTGAAGGATAAGTAGCATTATGTCATAAAGAGAAAGTAATGTAATTATTCACTGTGGTAATGAAAGCCTGAGATTTGATTTTTCTAGAAACAAATTTTTCAAGAGAGAACTTGCTTCCCTAATCATTGATGCCATTTCATAATATTATAATATATGCATCTTTTAAAGCTGTGTTAATTACTTGTGGAAAATAAACATAAATCATTAGGTAACTTTTTTTGAAGACAGGGAAACATCAACAAAATACTATTATGTGTACAAACTGGAAGATTGGAATTAATGCATGCACACTACTATATATAAAATAGATAAACAATAAGAACCTAGTGTAATAGCATAGAGAACTCTACTCAGTACTCTGTAATGGCCTATATGGGGAAAGGATATTTTAAAAGAGCAGATACATTGGTAAAGAACCTGCGTGCAATACAGGAGACTGCCTGTAATGCAGGAGATGCAAATTCAACCTCAGAGTCTGGAAAATCCCCTGGAGTAGGAAATGGCAACCCACTCTAGTATTCTTACTTAGGAAATCCTGGCAGGTTACAGTCCATGGGGTCACAAAAGAATTGGATATGACTGAGTGATTAACCACTGCCATCGTATGTATATATATAACTGATTCGCTTTATTGTATATCTGAAACTAACACAACATTGTAAATCAGCTATACCTCAATAAAAATTACAAATAATAATTATAAAGAAAAGTTGGAAACAATTGTGGGTATTATTTTCTGGAAAATTTTATTAAATTAATAAATTAGATTGTTAAGCATTATGATGGAGAAGGAAATGGCAACCCACTCCAGTATTCTTGCCTGGGAAATTCCACAGACAGGGAAGCCTAGTGGGCTGCAGTCCATGGAGTTGCAGGGAGTTAGACACGACTTAGCGACTAAGCCACCACCAAAATTTATGAACTTATGCAGGGGTAATCCTTAGAAAAATCAAACCCTACTAGTTCTATAACTGCAAAGCCAACATTCCAAAGTCATATGTCTGCA
This sequence comes from Cephalophus harveyi, assembly GCA_006410635.1. Classification (NCBI taxonomy): domain Eukaryota; kingdom Metazoa; phylum Chordata; class Mammalia; order Artiodactyla; family Bovidae; genus Cephalophus; species Cephalophus harveyi. The sequence goes on along the minus strand of SJYT01015501.1, from coordinate 43,946 downwards.
CCTAAAGATCAGGGGAACAATTTAAATATATATATATATATATAGGAATTCCAAGTGAAAAAAATGTCTTATATTATTATGAATGCATTTATTGATATTTCATTTATCTTAGTGGTAAATATATTTTAACACTTTAGGTTGATATACATAAAAACCTTATTGGAGTTGTGTGTTTGTGCTTGGCTTATCTAAGAAGCATCACTAATTTTTGGTTGAGGTTACATTATCTTGCTACATTCCTGCATATTTCAAAGATAAACCCAGAGAAGGGGACCTGAAGCTAGAGAATTTCTTCATTTTCCACTTCAATGAGAGATAAGCACTTCAGTTTTGGAATCAATATATGAGGTCATAGGTCATAGAATATAAAATTCCCTATGATGTTAGTGAAGTACAGTATTAGTAACTTGAGTTCAGAAGTAAAAGTGTATGTTATTTGAATTCTCTGCTACTAAGGGACTGATTCCTATTAGACTACAGATATAGGTCACTCATTAGTTAAAATTGTGCTTGAAGGTAGGATTTTTTTTTTAATTTCAGTACAGGATAAGTGCATTAAAAATCATTGTGGATACTTAAAAGGTTATTGAATAGGAAGAAAAAGTATACACATGCACACATTTACACACTCACTTGTTTATACATATACACATTTAACCTGTTCTACAAAATGTCCAAGAGAGTACCTGATCCTGAAAAACTTCCATATCCCCTTTACCAATCTCTCATATTTATCTTTTAAATTCCACAGGCACTATAGATGAGACAAACGTCATAGAATGCTATAGAATCCACATCTAACCCTTTCCAGAAGTTCACCATTTTCAGTAATTTGATTTGTATTTTCTAGAACATCTATAACACTATTTAATGGGATGATCCTATACATATGGAATATAGTCTAAATAATTATGTTATTGCCATATACTATTATATATTATCATTTTTTATTTTAAAAAATGTTATTGCTGAAGATGTGATTTATTTTTGAGTTTTACTGTTCTGATAACTGTGAGGAACACTGTTATATGCTTGCCCATTGGTTCTATTACTCCTATAAGAAAAAAATTCTTAGAAAGTGAATTATCATGCCAAAGCACCTCCAACATTTTATTGTTCTTGCTGTATATTTTCAATTTTGCTTATTTATTTAAATTACTTTATTATTTATTTATTTTACTTATTTTTGCTCTGCTGGGTCTTCATTGCTATGCCTGTGCTCTCTCTAGTTTTTGCAAGAGGAGGATACTCTCTAGTTGTGTTGTGCAGGCTTCCCGTTGTAGTGGCTTCTCATGTTGTGGAGCACAGGCTCTAGGCCACAAGAGCTTCGGTAGTTGCTGCATGCACACTCAATAGCTGTGGTGCATGGGCTTAGTTGCTCTGTGACACATGGGAATCTTCCCGGACCAGGGATTGAACCTGTGTCTACTACATTGGCAGGTGGATTCTTAACTAATGGACCATCAGGGAAGTCCTATTTATTTTTGTTTGAGATGTAGTTTATTTATAATATTGGTAGCAGATGTATAATATAGTGATTCAGGATTTTTTAGATTGCACTCTGACTAAAGTTATTACAAAATATTTTCATATTCCCTATGCTATACAATATGTCCTTTAGCTTCTTTATTTAACAAATAGTGTCAATTTATTTTAGCTATACAATGCCAGTTTAGCAGTTAGCATCATGCAGATTTATTTTTTACATGTATGGTATGTTTGGGATCATCATCAGTGAAAGATCAGAGATAAAAGTAGGAATGAAAATAATATAAAGACACATTTTAATGGAGATAGGAAAGCATATGTGCTGTCTCTTATACACATCTAGATGTGTATAAGAGACAGATAAAGATACTTTGTGATTCTAAAGAACAAATAATGGACTAAAACAATAATTATTTGCTCAACTTTCTAGACAACTTAAATTTGAACATGTGTTTCCACCTATGAAATAAAATTCCTATAGTGATATATTGCCACATTATCAGAATGCTTTTTATTAAATCGCTATGAGAAATTAATAGTCAAAAACATGTTACCATTATATCAAAATAACTTTTACTTCATTACTTAACAATGTATTGCCATAAAATTATTTTAATTCCCAAACATCCTCACTCTTGTGCATTATTACAATTACCTTTTTCACTTTCAAATTCTTGTTGACCTTGAATTTGGCTGCTGCTGCTCAGTTCCTAAGTCCTATCCATCTCTTTTGTGACCCCCATAGACTGTAGCCTGCCAAGCTCCTCTGTCCATGGAATTTTCCAGGCAAGAATACTGGAATGGGAATTTCCTTCTCCAGGGGAATCTTCCTGACCCAGAGATTGAATTTGAGTCTCCTGCATTTGTAGGTAGACTCTTTACCACCAAGCCACTTGGGAATATCCAGTGTAATTTAATCTATATGAAGAAGATCCATGAACCAGAAGCAGAAGTTAGCAACATTAGCCAGATTTAACAAGGGTGAAAATTAACTACTGCTAAGCTATTCATCTCGTTCAATGTTGACTTCAATATGAGAATATTGAGGTTAAAATCTTGTCTAGAAATTGCTTCTGCCTAGCTTTCAAAATTACATCTAATAATTGGGGTATTAGATTTTTAGCTACTTGAGTATGGATACAAGCTGAAAAATATATATTTTTTGCATAAACTTCTGCTACTAAACTGAGGAAAAAAGTATGAGTAACCAGAGTCATAATTCAGCTGTTTAATGTTATCACAGACAAAACTGTCACTTTATAAATTCTCTGGTCAAATTTTCAGAAACATTATGTTGGATTTTATTGGCTACATAATTTGGATATTAAAGAAGTATTTGTTCACTGGTTAGTTCTATGAAGAATTTAAAGAAGAAGTTATCGCAATTCTCTACAATCTCTTTCAAAGGTAGAAATAGAGGAAATACTTCCTAACTTATCCTGGAAGGCCAGCATTACTTTAAGACCAAAACCAGAAAAAGACATTACAAAAAAAGAAGACTACAGTATAATGTCTTTTATAAACGTATATGAAAAATAAGTCAAAGACAAATGCCACATGATTTCATTCAAATGTGGAATATAAACAAACAAATAAAAAATTAATGAACAAATCAAATAAAAAGAAACACATAGATACAAAGAATAGAATATTTGTACTATAAGGGAAGGGATGAGGGGATGGTGAAATGATTAAAGGCAATCAATTGTGTAGTGATGAATGGAAACTAAATTTTTGGTGGTGAGTCTCCCTTAGAGTATACATAAGTAGAAATATGATGTTGTAGATGTAAAACATATAATGTTATAAAGTCATGTTACCTCAATAAAATATAAATATTAAAAAAACTACATACTATGACCAAGTAGGATTTATTCCACATATACAAGGCTAACTCAGCACAATAAATAAATTAATGTAATCCACCGCATGAAAAAATTAAAGAGGAAAAAGTCATGTGAGAAAATGAATAAATGTAGAAAAAACATTTGACAAAATTTCAACACCCTATCATAATAAAAACTTTCAGTAGCTCAGAGTGGAGGGCAACTTTCTCAACTTGATAAAGACTATCTACAAAAACACTTTAGCTAACAACATAATTGTGAGAAACTCAGTGCTTCCTCACTAAGATCAGGAGCAAGGCAGAATGTCCTTTCTCACCACTTCTTTTCAACGCCATAATAGAAGGGACTGCTAATGCAGTTCAGCACAACAAAGAAGGGTAGAAAAGTATACAGATTGGGAAAAAAGAAATAAAACACTTCGTATATGATGTGATAGTCTATGAAGAAAATCCAAAAGAATCAATACAAAATCTTAAACTAATAAATGATTAAAGTTAAGTTATAGGATACAAGGCTAATATACAAATCAATTGACATCCTATATACCAACAATAAATAAGTCAAATTTGAAATTAAAAACAATACCATTTACATTAGCATATTTACTGAATGTTCTATTTGATTTGATACTGTTATTTCAGAGAGTCTTGTAGAGGGTGTCAAAGCTCTTGTTGTATGGTGTTGTGCAACATAAAGCGATGTACAATAGGCTGACCCTAGAGGACATATTATGGAGGGACTATCACAGGTATTTGGTTGCTGACAGTGTTTATCTGAGAAGTCATGAAGTAAATTCAGTGAAGTCATAGGTCTGCTATTCTGTTTTCAGTGAGGTTAAGCAAACTAAGAAGAAGCTACATCTATCATTAAACAGATTTTCTGAAGATTGATATAGGAGGAGAGTGTAAGGTAAATTATCTCTATAGAATTGTTCAAAATAGAAGCTTTAGGGAATCATACTTTACTTTTTATTTTTCCTGGAGGTTATCTTTCATTCAAAATAATTTTGTTATTAAAATATAGGATAGTGTTTCTAAGTTTCTGTCCTATCATTTTCTCAATATTTCAGCTCTATAATTTTGTCTTTTGAATCAACTGAAGAATGAAAGTCTTGATTAGAGTTTTACTTTTATCAAATATCCAGCAGGTGTATTTACCTTACCTTATCTTTCTACTGTACTTTTAAATTGTTTATAATTATATGGGATTCTAAAGATTTTCCCATCTGTTCCTTTCTCTTCTTATTATTGTTGCTATTTAACTTTTTGAATAGCATTTGGTCCCACCTTCAGTTAATAATTCTCAAGTTCCTTTTCCTAATATGCTGAAAAGTTATTATAATGTTGTTCTACGTTCTGGAAAAATTTGATCAAGTAGAAAGAGGAAAGCCATTTCTTTGATTTTTTTTCAGTGGTACATGTGAGCAGGCTAGACAGAATGATGATGACTTCTAGATGAAAAACACTGTATGTGTCAAAGTAACACTTGTTAACACTTTTAGTGAAATTTGACATAGTTGTGGAACATTTCTAGAGCTCTTAAAGTTACAAAGAGTTGTTCTTAAATTTATCTTCTGCATACTTCTCAGAAATGTATAAGATGGTAGATAAGCACAGTTTTAAAATACTGATCAACATGCAGTCCAATATCAGATATATCTAAACCAACAAGAGTGTACTAAAAAAAAAAAGTAACCTAACACAGCACATGGTTGAAACAGTATAAAATGATGTGTTCATGATTTTGCCCAGAAAATCCATCACATGTTTGGGATCATCATCAGTGAAAGATCAGAGATAAAAGTAGGAATGAAAATAATATAAGGACACATTTTAATGGAGATAGGAAAGCATATGTGAAGTAGTAAAAAACAAGCAAAAAAAGATTCCAAAGGTATTAGCAAGGTTTATGGCAAGTAGAGAAATAAACATGAAGAAAGAAGAAAACAACCTTGACTCAATGTGACAATCATGCAGTCTTGGTAATTTCTCTAGAGTTTTATGTTAAAGTTTAACAGAAGAATTCTGTTTAGACTGTGCAAGAACTCAAACACTTCATTCTGAAATAGAGAAAAGTGAGTTTTCAAAAGCAGCAGGAATGAGGCAGCATCTGTTACTTATCACTTGGTGTTTCTATATAGGCCCAGAAAATAGACTGAAGTTAAGAGTACCTGTGTTCCTCAGAATGCCATAAACTATTTCATTTGTTTCATACAAAGCCCATTGCTTTCTATTTCCAACTCATCATCAGATCAAGATTTATCATTATTATTGTCATCATGATTACTATTATGTATCATTAGACTCTCCATTCCCAACAAGAGATCATTATGGCTTAATTTTCCATGCCCAAGGCTTCAACTATTTCCCAAATATAAATGTTTATTATTGCTTCAGAAGGAAACAGCACTGAACTTCATTCAGGAACTTGTCTAGGCTCTAAATGTCTCCATTTGCATTCCCTGCTGGCTGCTTTAAAGCTAAAGCAGATGAACAATGTAGAATTTTAAGTTTATATTTGAATGATTGAAGCAGGCTTTATGCAAAATATTTTCCAAAGATGTAAAATCTTGGTGAAAATAGCAATAAAACCAACACTTTTTAAATCACTTATTTCAATTGGTAGAAACAGCATGGTGTAGTGGAAATAACTGTGGATTGAGGTTTATTATTAAGGATGCAACTGACGCACTAAGCATGGGCAGCTGCGACCGGCGCACTAAACGTGGCCTAGAGGAGCTACCTTGCGTCCGAGATCAGGGGCGGCGGCCGGGAGGAGCAAGCCCATGTCCAAGGAGCGGTGGCTGCGCGGGCACAGGAGGCTCTAGAGGAGCTATTCCATGTTGAAGGTCAGAAAGGGCGGCAGTGAGGAGATACCCTTAATTGAAGGTAAGGAGCAGCGGCCGCGCTTTGCTGGAGCAGCTGTGAAGAGATACTCCACGCCCAAGGTAAGAAAAACCCAAGTAAGATGGTAGGTGTTGCAAGAGGGCATCAGAGGGCAGACACACCGAAACCATACTCACAGAAAGCTAGTCAGTCTAATCACACTAAGACCACAGCCCTGTCTAACTCAATGAAACTAAGCCATGCCCATGGGGCAAACCAAGATGGGCAGGTCATGGTGGAGAGGTCTGACAGAATGTGGTCCACTGGAGAAGGGAATGGCAAACCACTTCAGTATTCTTACCTTGAGAACCCCATGAACAGTATGAAAAGGCAAAATGATAAGATACTGAAAGAGGAACTCCCCAGGTCAGTAGGTGCCCAACACTCTACCTGAGATCAGTGGAGAAATAACTCCAGAAAGAATGAAAGGATGGAGCCAAAGCAAAAACAATACCCAGTTGTGGATGTGACTGGTGATAGAAGCAAGGTCTGATGCTGTAAACAGCAATATTGCATAGGAACCTGGAATGTTAGGTCCATGAATCAAGGCAAATTGGAAGTGGTCAAACAGGAGATGGCAAGAGTGAACATCGACATTCTAGGAATCAGCGAACTAAAATGGACTGGAATGGGTGAATTTAACTCAGATGACCATTGTATCTACTACTGCGGGCAGGAATCCCTCAGAAGAAATGGAGTAGCCATCATGGTCAACAAAAGAGTCCGAAATGCAGTACTTGGATGCAATCTCAAAAATGACAGAATGATCTCTGTTCGTCTCCAAGGCAAACCATTCAATATCACAGTTATCCAAGTCTATGCCCCAACCAGTAATGCTGAAGAAGCTGAAGTGGAACGGTTTTATGAAGACCTACACGATCTGTTAGAACTAACACCCAAAAAAGATGTCCTTTTCATTATAGGGGACTGGAATGCTAAAGTAGGAAGTCAAGAAACACCTGGAGTAACAGGCAAATTTGGCCTTGGAATGCGGAATGAAGCAGGGCAAAGACTAATAGAGTTTTGCCAAGAAAATGCACTGGTCATAGCAAACACCCTCTTCCAACAACACAAGAGAAGACTCTACACGTGGACATCACCAGATGGTCAACACCGAAATCAGATTGATTATATTCTATGCAGCCAAAGATGGAGAAGCTCTATACAGTCAACAAAAACAAGACCAGGAGCTGACTGTGGCTCAGATCATGAACTCCTTATTACCAAATTCAGACTCAAATTGAAGAAAGTAGGGAAAACCACTAGACCATTCAGGTATGACCTAAATCAAATCCCTTATGATTATACAGTGGAAGTGAGGAATAGATTTAAGGGCCTAGATCTGATAGATAGAGTGCCTGAAGAACTATGGAATGAGGTTCGTGACATTGTACGGGAGACAGGGATCAAGACCATCCCCATGGAAAAGAAATGCAAAAAAGCAAAATGGCTGTCTGGGGAGGCCTTACAAATAGCTGTGAAAAGAAGAGAGGCGAAAAGCAAAGGAGAAAAGGAAAGATATAAGCACCTGAATGCAGAGTTTCAAAGAATAGCAAGAAGAGATAAGAAAGCCTTCTTCAGCAATCAATGCAAAGAAATAGAGGAAAATAACAGAATGGGAAAAACTAGAGATCTCTTCAAGAAAATTAGAGATACTAAGGGAACATTTCATGCAAAGATGGACTCAATAAAGGCCAGAAATGGTATGGACCTAGCAAAAGTAGAAGATATCAAGAAGAGGTGGCAAGAATACACAAAAGAACTGTACAGAAAAGATCTTCATGAGCCAGATAATCATAATGGTGTGATCACTCACATAGACCAGACATCCTGGAGTGTGAAGTCAAGTAGGCCTCAGGAAGCATCACTATGAACAAAGCTAGTGGAGGTGATGGAATTCCAGTTGAGCTGTTTCAAATCCTGAAAGATGATGCTGTGAAAGTGCTGCACTCAATATGCCAGCAAATTTGGAAAACTCAGCAGTGGCCACAGGACTGGAAAAGGTCAGTTTTCATTCCATGAGACCCCCTGTTCCCGAGCATCTACCCCCAAAACCAGAGTCTGCCTACTTTACTGCTTTATGCTCTCATCTACACCTCTGACTTTATGGGGGGCTGTCCCCCACCACCTCTCTCGGAGAAGGAGTTAACCTACAGCTCCAGTTAATAAAAATTCCTGGGCGTGACAAGAGTGTTTCAACTTACAAACTCCTCTGAAGGTTATCTAGCCTGCCTGAACAGGTTCATCCAGCCACATGTGATTGTTCACAGCCTCCCACCTGTGAGAGGCATGAGATGTTTTAAAACTTTCCAAAGACAGATTCTTTTGGGAAGTTAGAAATTATTAGTATAGTAGGTTGACTAGGAATTAAATTGGTGAAGGGTTTTTCATTTATTGGGCCAATGTTTGCTGCTAAATCCCCTGCCCTTATACATGTAATGAAAATATAACTAGCATATAAGATAAATAATTATTAACCTTAGAATTAATCATATTAAACCTTAGGCTAAGTAAATTCCTTTTTTAATTGTAATACACTACACCCTCACCCTATAGGAATGCAACTTTATCTGGTATCTTCAGAGGCTGCTGCCTAGTTTAAGAAAAAATCACCCCTGGAAAAAATAAGTTTTCTGGTTGACTGACCATTATCAGAAAGGAGGGATCTAAAAAGGTTGGCAGGCCCTCTGGCCATAAGATGATGTAAAACCCCTAAGACCTTTGTATACATTTATATGAAGCACCTGATTTTGATAAAGGTCAGGTCTGCTGACCCTGCTTGACTTTGTATTCTATCTCTGTGTATAACAAAAAGTATATAAGAAAACCTGAAAATAAAGAAAAAAGACCAGTTCCTGGAAAGACTGGTTTCCCCCATGTGGTCTTTTCTCGTTCTCTTCTTTTCTGGCTGAATTCCCATCTGGAACGTGAAGGCTCACCATGTCTACTTACTTGCCCTGGCTTCTGAGACCCACGAGAGAGGGAGCCCAAGGCGGGGCACCCTCTGCTATTCAAGTAGGCACTGGTGGCCTACATAGATGGTACAAACTCCTTGTCTTGGAGTTTTATTGGTTTTCCATGTAAACCAAGTTATTCAGCCTCTTTTTCTCCACTTATTTTCCTACTACACTATTTCTTTCTAATCTCCCTCCATATCTTTAATTAAGCAATTAATTCCTCAGATGCCAACTCCATCCCTGCTTCAAATTCCCTGGATCCACCGGGGCTGGACCACAGCAAGGTGGAATCAATATTGAGCGACTGAACTGAACTGATGATGACAAATTTAATTCAAAGGAACATTTTGTCTTCTACCTTGGGAAAGAATTGCTTAGAAGAAATGGAGTAGCCCTCATAGTCAGCAAAAGTCTGAAATGCAATAATTGGGTGCAATCAAAAGTAATGACAGAATGATCTTGGTTCGCCCCAAGGCAAACCATTCAACATCACAGTAATCCAAGTCTATGCCCCAACTACAAATGCAAAGAAGCTGAAGTTGAACAGTTCTATGATGACCTACAAGACCTTCTGGAACTAACACCAAAAAGAAAAAAAAGATGTCCTTTTCATGATAGGGGACTGGAATGCAAAAGTAGAAAGTCAAGAGATCCCTGGAGTAACAGGTAAGTTTGGCCTTGGAGTACACAATGAAGAAGGGCAAAGCCTAACAGAGTTTTGCCAAGACAACAGACTTTATAGCAAATGCACACTTCTAACAACACAAGAGAAGACTCTACACATGGACATCACTAGAAAGTCATTACTGAAATCAGTTTGGTTATATTCTGAAACTGAAGAAGGAGAAGCACTATGCAGTCAGCAAAAGCAAGACTATAAGCTGACTGTGGCTCAGATCATTAGCTTTTTATTGTAAAATTTGGACTTAAATTGAAGAAAGTAGGGGAAACTACTAGGCCATTTACATAAGGCCTAAACCAAATCCCTTATGATTATGCACGATTATACACTGTAAGTGGCAAATAGATTCAAAGGATTAGATCTGATAGAGAGCATGAAGAACTATGGATGGAGGTTCATAACACTGTACAGGAGGCAGTGACCAAAACCATCCCAAATAAAAAGAAATGCAAAAAAGTAAAATGATTGTCAGAGGATGCCTTACAAATAGCTGAGAAAAGAATAGTGAAAAGCAAAGGAGCAAAGGAAAGATATATCCATCTGAATGCAGAATTCCAAGAAAGAAGAGCAAGGAGACATAAGAAAACTTTCTTAAGTGTACAGTGCAGAGAAATAGTGGAAAACAACAGCATGGGAAGGACTAGAGATCTCTACAAGAAAATTAGAGATACAAAGGAAATAGTTCATGTGGTATAATAAAGGACAGAAATTGCTTGGATCTAACAGAAATAGACAATATTAAGAAGAGGTGGCAAGAATTCACAGAACTATACAAAAAAGGTCTTAATGACCCAGATAACCACAATGGTGTGATCACTCACCTAGAGCCAGACATCTTGGAGTGTTAAGCAAAGTGGGCTTTAGGAAGCATTGCTACAAACAAAGCTAATGTGGGTGATGGAATTCCAGCTAAGCTATTTCAAATCCTGAAAGATGATTATGTGAAAGTGCTGAACTCAATATGCCAGCAGATTTAGAAAACACAGCAGTTGACCACTGGACCAATATAGGTCAGTTTTCATTCCAGTCCCAAGAAGGGCAATCTCAAAGAGTATTCAAACTAACACACAATTGTGCTCATTTCACATGCTAGCAAAGTAATACTCAAAATCCTTCAAGCTAAGCTTCAACAGTATGTAAACTGAGAACTTCCAGATGTACAAGCTGGATTTAGAAAAGGCAGAGGAACCAGAGATCAAAATGCTAATATCTATTGGCTCATAGAAAAAGCAAGGGAATTCCAGAAAAACTTCTACTTTTGCTTCATTGACTATGCTAAAGCCTTTGAGTGTGTGGATCACAACAAACTGTGAAAAATTCTTAAAGAGATGGGAATACCAAACTATCTTACCTATCTCCCAGGAAACCTGTATAGAAGTTAGAACTGGACATGGAATAACAAACCAGTTCAAAATTGAGAATGGAATATATCGAGACTATCTATTGTCACCCTGCTTATTTAACTTACATGCAGAATGCAATCATGTGAAATGCCAAGCTAGATGAAGTTCAAACTGGAATCAGGATTGCTGGGAGAAATATCAATAACCTCAGATATGCAGATGATACCACTCTATGGCATAAAGTGAAGAGGAACTAAGGAGCCTCCTGATGGAGGTGAAAGAAAAGAGTGAAGAAACTGGCTTAAAACTCATCATTCAGGAAACTAAGATCATGGCATCCAGTCCCATCACTTCATGGCAAATATTTGGGGAAAAAATTGAGATACTTTATTTTCTTGGGCTCAAAATCACTCTAGGTGGTGACTGAAGCCATGAAATTAAAGACCCTTGCTCCTTGAAAGGAAAGCTATGACCAACCTAGAAAACATATTAAAAATCAAAGACATTGCTTTGCCAACAAAGGTCTGTCTCGTCAAAGCTATGGTTTTTCCAGTAGTCATGTGTGGATGTGAGAGTTGGACCATAAAGAAAGCTGAGCATTGAAGAATGGATGCTTTTGAACTGTGGTGTTGGAGAAGACTCTTGAGAGTCCCTTGGGCTGTAAGGTGATCAAACCAGTCAATCTTAAAGGAAATCAGTCCTGAATATTCATTGGAAAGACTGATAATGAAGCTGAAATTCCAATGCTTTGGCCACCTGAAGTGAAGAGCGGACACAGTGGAGAAAACTGTGATGCTGGGAAAGATTGAGGGCAGGAGGAGAGGGGGGTGACTGAGGATGAGATGGTTGAATGATATCATTGATTCAATGGACATAAGTTGAGCAAATGCCAAGAGATAATGAAGAGCAAGGAAGCGTGTTTTTAATCTCTTAAATGTGGATTTAATATATGTACATATATTAAATGCATACATATATATATGACATGTTTATATAAGTTAAATAATACAGAAGAATAAAAGGTATATAATAAATTAATTTTCTAAAACTGCCTCACTTTCAGTTCCATTGTCTTGAGTTCTCCGAGCTTATCAGTATGGTGGACATCCATCTTTTTAGATGCTAAGTCATATTTATTATACACAGATTATATTTATATAAACACGTGCAACATTTAAAAGTGGAATCATAAGCTAAAACAATGTTACATATTTCCATATAGCTAACACATTTAATAANCACTTTCAGTTCCATTGTCTTGAGTTCTCCGAGCTTATCAGTATGGTGGACATCCATCTTTTTAGATGCTAAGTCATATTTATTATACACAGATTATATTTATATAAACACGTGCAACATTTAAAAGTGGAATCATAAGCTAAAACAATGTTACATATTTCCATATAGCTAACACATTTAATAACAATGCAATATTCATAAAACAGATGTATTGTAATTCATTAACCCACTCTGATTTTTGTGTATTCATTTTGATATACTACTTTCTATTTTATTTCTGCATTAAAGACATAGGTACATGTATTAGTAAACACTCATATTTGTAGTACTGTGCAGCCATCCTTTCTTAAAGTACACATTTATTTTGATTGATTCCCTAGTGCATGAGTGTGCATTAGGTTTATTTAGTCAGTTTTCTTATGTGATAATGTAGTATTAGCACAGATTTACTCCTATGATATAATAATGGTGTTGTCTGTATACAGAATAGAGGCAAGTAGTCAAAAAGTCTACATCCATGAATTATCATAAAATAATCCCCAGGCAGGTTTACACATTTGTGTGTATATCTCTATATACATATACTTTATGTGTGACTACATATATATGTCTATATATATTTATATATGACTGCATGTATGATTATATACATACATAGAATTTAAAGGGAATTTAGTATTTGTTAAAATGACACATTAGATATTGACTCAATATTATAAATTTTTATTGAGCTGCATTATATAAACAAATTACCTATTTATTGTATTATTGCATTCATATTTGTTTTGATAGACACCAACTCTGAACTCCGGGAGTTGGTGATGGACAGGGAGGCCTGGCGTGCTGCGATTCATGGGGTAGCAAAGAGTCAGACACGACTGAACTGAACTGAATTCTATGAGATAGTAACCTAAAAGTTGTCAGTTATAATAATCCTACATAATAAGAAGACTAGAAGTAAGCATTCCAGGATGATGCAGCAATTAAAATATCCAGTGCAGGAAGCTAAGATCCTTCTAACTTCCTGCTCTGCTTATTTTAATGTGCAGCATCGCTTTGCATGGTCCTAATGCATGTGTGCGTGCTAAGTTGCTTCATTTATGTTTGACTCTTTGTGACCTCATGGACTATAGCCTGTCAGGCTCCTCTGTCCATGGGATTCTCCAGGCAAGAATACCGGAGTGGGATTCCATTTCCCTCCTTGGGGTTCTTCTGGACCTAGGGATCAAACTTGCATTTCTTATGTCTCCTGCATTGGCAGGTGGATTATTTACCAACAGGGCTACCTGGGAAGCTCATGGTTCTAATATGACTCCTTTACACTGAAGTATTGTTTCTGTTTTCTATGCAGGAAGAAGAGGAAAGTGAAAGAAGTGAAACAAAGCTGCTTGTGAATCTATTCTATTTAGAAAATGCTTTCCCAGAAGACTAAAACCATGATTTGCTTTATACTCCATTGGAAAGAATTGTTATGTGGCTCTTATCTGTAAATGATCTTGGGGAGGCATTTTATCTGGATACATTCTCATTAGGAATTAAAAAGGAAAAAATGGATATGAGGAAAGCCTGTAGGCCATGTTTGTTACAATTATGTGTGTGTAGTATTTGTATATATTTGTCATAACTATGAACCATAAGAACCAAATTCTGATGTGATACAACTTTATATTCATTACAACACCTTTCACAGCACAGGTGTTGTTTGAAGATGTATTAAGGACTGGGAACACATGTACACCCATGGCAGATTCATGTTGATGTATGGCAAAACCAATACAACACTGTAAAGTAAAAATAAATAAATAAATAATACAATTTTTTTNATGGATATGAGGAAAGCCTGTAGGCCATGTTTGTTACAATTATGTGTGTGTAGTATTTGTATATATTTGTCATAACTATGAACCATAAGAACCAAATTCTGATGTGATACAACTTTATATTCATTACAACACCTTTCACAGCACAGGTGTTGTTTGAAGATGTATTAAGGACTGGGAACACATGTACACCCATGGCAGATTCATGTTGATGTATGGCAAAACCAATACAACACTGTAAAGTAAAAATAAATAAATAAATAATACAATTTTTTTTAAATTAAAAAAATAAAATAATTCCCTATATATATATAAAAAAGGAATTTATTATATCTGATAAAGCTTTACTTTTTCTTCAGTTAAAAACTATATATTGACTCTTGTATGATTACACAGTGTTTGTAAATAGCCAAAAAGGCTGAGTTGTTCTTTTACCTATTCTCATATTCTTGCCTGAGAAACCCCATGGACAGAAGAATCTCACAGGATACAGACCACGGGGTTTTAAGAGTTGGACATGACTTAGTAACTAAACCACAACCCCATTATTGAAAAGGCATACAGAACAGAAGTGCATATAATGTATTAATCCCATGACATTGGCTGTAATGGAAAATTGTCCAAGCCTAAAGGCAAAAGAAAAAAGGAAAGATATACCCATTTGAGTGCAGAGTTCCAAAGACTATCAGGGAGAGGTAAGAAAGCCTTCCTCAGTGATCAGTGCATAGAAATAGAGGAAAATAATAGAATGGGAAAGACTAGAGATCTCTTCAAGAAAATTAGAGATACCAAGAGAACATTTCATGCAAAGATGGGCTCAATAAAGGACAGAAATGGTAGGAACCTAACAGAAGCAGAAGATTTTAAGAAGAGGTGGCGAGAATACACAGAAGAATCCATATGTTTGAACTACTGTAATATTGAATGTTTTGCCTGAAACCAAACAGAGATCATTCTGTCATTTTGGGGACTGCATCCAAGTACTGCATTTCAGACTCTTTTGTTTACTATGATGGCTACTCCTTTTCTTTTTAGGGATTCTTTAGTAGATATAATAGTCATCTGAATTAAACTCACCCATTCCAGTCCATTTTAGTTCACATGAATATATTAGTATTTTGTCTTTTCTAACAACCAAATCAAGGATTGTAGTGTTAATCTACTCACAGATTCATGATGATGATGATGATATTGATTGTAGTATTAGTAGTATGCTGAAGATAATATTTTCTGTCTTGAAGAGAGAAACAATGTGGTATTATAAGAGGATAACAAATGTGGATATTTGTGAAAGAAAAAGGGTAAATTGTGAAGTTCATTAACATCAGTTTGGTCGTGAAAGATGACTAAAAACTATATTCTCACAGCTCAATTTTCAAATGTATTCATTGATTATTTAAGAGACTTTCATACCAGGAGCTTTTGAGAGTAATTAGTTATTAAATCCCAATCTCTACCTAGTTTTCTCATAAAGTGTAAGTCACTTGGTCATGTCTAATTCTTTGTGACCCCTCCATGGACTAAAAAGTCCATGGAATTCTCCAGGCCAGAATACTGGAGTGGGTAACCTTTCCCTTCTTCAGGGGATCATCCCAATCCAGGAATCTAACTGGAGTCACCTGCATTGCAGGTGGTTTCTTTATCAACTGAGCTATGAGAGAAACCCTCTCCAATAAAGTAGAAACTAAAACCGTTTCTGAATTACCACTTTATTAAGGAGTAGAGGATGAGATGTTTGGATGGCATCACCAACTTGATGGATATAAGTTTGAGCAAGCTCTGGGAGTTAGTAATGGACAGGGAACCCTGGCGTGCTGAAGTCCATTGGGTCACAAAGAGTCAGACACAACTGAGCAACTGAACTGAACTGGACTGAGCTGATAAGCACAGGGACCAGCTATGAAGGATCAAGGGAATGAATTGGGGAAGAAGGAATTCCAATAAAGTAGAAACTAAAACCGTTTCTGAATTACCACTTTATTAAGGAGTAGAGGATGAGATGTTTGGATGGCATCACCAACTTGATGGATATAAGTTTGAGCAAGCTCTGGGAGTTAGTAATGGACAGGGAACCCTGGCGTGCTGAAGTCCATTGGGTCACAAAGAGTCAGACACAACTGAGCAACTGAACTGAACTGGACTGAGCTGATAAGCACAGGGACCAGCTATGAAGGATCAAGGGAATGAATTGGGGAAGAAGGAAGAAAGATACTCAGAGACATTCATTAGTTGCCTTCTGCTAAGGACAATTTATTGCTCAGTCTCATAGAACTGGTCCCTGTTAAGCCTAACAAATTCAGTGATGCCAATGGTAAGTGGTGGTGGTGAGGGGGGTTGGTTGGAGGAGAAAAGAAATAATTTATAAGCCAGCTGCCAACTCTTAGCTTCATTCAGTGGGCCTGAACTTTATGTGAGCAAGTATTGTCCTGTTTTTGTTTTAGAGGAAGCACATGGGCAGAGAACAAAAAGACTCTGCCCAGTCTTGACCCTGGTTGCTGGTAAGTGAAAATTTGAAAGTGCTTAAAAACCAATAGAAAACTGGTGGCTGAAACAGCAGCTGGAAAGGATCTGAAATACCTGATACAGGCACCAAATAATACACTTTCAAGGTCTTTTTCTTTCTATGTAAAATTCACTTCAATAAACACTTTTTCTCATGCTTAGAATGTCCAAGGCTTTGTGAAAGTTCAAGAGGTATGGATGCAAAAGTAACAAAATCTCTACCTGCAAAGATCCACATTGTAATGTGAGGGGAAGACTGAAACAACTAATGGTAGACTGAGTAAGATGGTATCTGTGTAAGATGCTAAGATGTTTAAAGATGGGTAAAATGAATTTTGGATTTGGGGAAAGAAATTTCGGATAAGTTTAATAGAAGTAAATACATTGAGCTATCTCTTGACATACAGCATGATGATGATACACAGAGGTGCAATTCTGATTGATGCTCACAGTCTGAATAAAGGCACTGAAGTTTCAGACTATGAAAGAAAGATTTGGTTGTGTACAGTTGGGCATGACTGAATGAGTTTAGAGTGGAAGGCAGACCCAGAGAATAGATTACTAAATCTCAGACTGATCCTCAGTATGCAACCGAGTTCTGGAAATAAAGAGTTATCTGTTGAATGAATAAGCTTTGTGGGAATGTCACCAGTTGTTGGGCTTCCCTGATAGCTCAGGTGGTAAACAATCTGCCTGCAATACAGGAGACCCTGATTCGACCTCTGGGTTGGGAAGATCCGCTAGAGAAGGGATAGGCTACCCACTCCAGTATTCTTTGGCTTCCCTGGCGGCTCAGCTATTAAAGAGTCAACTTCTAGTGTGGGAAACTTGGGTTCGATCTCTGGTTTGGGAAGATCCCCTGGAGAAGGGAAAGGCTACCTACTCCAGTATTCTGGCCTGGAGAATTCCATGGGGTTGCAGAGTTGGACATGACTGAATGACTTTCACCAGTTGTTGCATGTACAGAAATGGACCTGAGGTTATGCTTAAGAAACTCTGAATTAAAAAATAAAGCACAATTCCTGTGGTTGGACTTTTTAGGAGTTTTGATAGGAAATATAATTGATACTTTATATTTGCATTTAAGATTATTTTAACATGAAACTGATTTTTGTGTGAAATATCTTGTCAGATTCTTATTCTATGTGGTATAGATTTTAGATAATGCTTTGCTAGAATATAGTGCACATTGTTATTGTTCAATCACTAAGTCAGGTCTGACTTTTTGTGACCCCATGAACTGCAGCACATCAGGCTTCCCTGTCCTTCACTGTCTCCTGGAGTTTGTTTAAACTAATGTCCATTGAGTTTGTGATGCCATCCAACCATCTCATCCTCTGTCACCTCCTTCTCCTCCTTCCCTGAATCTTTTCCAGCATCAGGGTCTTTTCCAACGAGTCCACTATGCACCAAATGACCAAAGCATTGGAGATTCAGCTTCAGCATCAGTCCCTCCAGTGAATATTCAGGATTGATTTCCTTTAGGATTGACTGGTTTAATCTCCTTGCTGTCCAAGGAACTCTCAAGAGTCTTCTCCAGCATGACATTTAAAAGCATTACTTCTTCAGTGCTCAGCCTTCTTTATGGTCCAATTCTCACATCTTTATATGACTGCTGGAAAAACCATAACTTTGAATAATTAGATGCTTTTCTGCAAATTGATGTCTCCACTTTTTTAATATGCTGCCTTGGTTTGCTATAAGCTTTTCTTTCAAGGAGCAAGCATTTTTAAATTTTGTGGCTCTATGAAGAGGAAATGAGTGAAATAAGTGAAACCTTAAGTGAGTATATATTAATATTTCAAGTAATATCCAGCAACATCTTATTTAAGGAAAAGTTTGGAACAGAATTATTAAATCTCTGAATATCAGCTAATCTTATTTCTTGTTGTTTGTATATTAATTAATTATATTATATTATATTAATTGCTCTAGTTTGAAAATGCATCCCATCTTGGTGCAAGTAACAAGCTTACCATTCAAGCTCTGCCCTCTTACATTCAATCCAGCTTTCAACACTAGTTACTTGACTGATGTTGGACCAGTCTTTTCTTATTTGACAAAGAAAGTAGGACTTAGAGATAGCATAGAAAAAAGAGAAAAATGAAAAGAAAGAAAGAGTTCATAAATTAAACATATAAATTTTTTAAAAAAATGAAAGAGGAAGAAAGGAAAAAGAGGAAGGGAGAGAAAGAAGAAAGAGGAGAGAAAAGACAGAAAAAAAATTTAATTGAATGTGAAAATTCTTAAGACTGAACTCTTTTAATATTGTAGAATGGGCATAGTACCCTGAACAAATCTCTACCTCTGTGGTAGTCAGTTCATTTATTTGTGGGATGTAATTTGTGGAGATTGCACTGTGACATTCAGTTACTTAATTCTCTGTAATTATAAATCACCTATAAAGCCCTAAGGATTATAACAATTCTTTAGAGCCCTGAAGTGAATACCAAGAGAAATTAGCTTGTGTACTAAAGAATTATTCAGGGAGCAATTTTATCTGTCTTGAAGGCACACTTTATATAATAATTTATATAGTCTCCTTAATGAAAAGCCACACCCAAGTATTTGTTTCTACACTTGGAATCATGTTTCAAATCTGTGGAAATATTTTGACAACCAATAGAGATTCATTTAACATAATTATGCATACTAATATCTACTGTTCTCTTTAACATTTAAAGAAAGGGATTGATTAGAAAAGAAGGGGGTGAATTTTATTCATGACTCAATTCAATGAATTTAAACTGTAGATTAAATATTAGTATGATGATCTAATTTCCTTCCAGAATTTCCATTCCTTCTTTCTAAGATGCAAATGCTGAGAACTCACCATTATTAAAATTCTAACTAAACTAAATATATTTCTTCATATGTTCAATAAAATTTAGTGACACTAGCTTCATTGTTTTGTCATAAATATTAATATTTTATCTTTAAAGATTTCTGGGCCATGTATAATCTGTGAAATATAAGTGATTTTTCTTAATTATCGTTGATTTGTAGAAAGGCAGCTAAGGCTTTCCACCAGCAATGAAACTTACTGCATTTGTTAAGACATACAAATAAAATGTAAGTAATGTATACATGAGATTTTTTGAAGAAATAAGTAGCTAGTACCCCACTAAGAACCAACATCAAATTTATTTCTAGAAGGGTTACAAATGTTAGCAATAAGAAAACTAACTGTTTCTATGTCTTCAGTAACACATTCTAGTCTATCAACACAATGTATGAGCAAAGAATCGGCAAAGGTGGATGATGAATGATCAAATAAAAATCCTTCCCAGTTTTAAAGCAAATATTTCTCAATTTATGACAGTTTATCTTTACACTATTATTTAAAATAAAACTAGTATACACATGACAACTAAATTTAAATTTGCAAAAAGCTGCAGGCTAAGAAGATACTTTTTAGTTTCTCTGTTTTCCCAGTGTTAATAGTAAAATAGGTAAATAAATCAAAATCTTAAATACGTAATGATAACTTCATGGATACTCTCTGAGATCTGTCACAAACTGATTTGGAAACAAACACAGGCACTTTTTAGAAAATGTTTCACATGGGTTGAAAATATATAAATGTCACAACAAAACCAGTCTTGCACAACAAGATGAGAAGCTTATATATATTGGAATCACCTACAATTCTAAGCAGGAATGACATCTTGATTAGGAAATATACAGCTTTGTTGGAAGTATACTTGTATTGATTCAGAGTTCTGCAACATAAGTTAATATAGTGAAATAAAAATTTCCACTTATTAATCATGAAATTGCTTCAAATGTTTTAGTAAGCTCATTGGGCAAATTGACTCACTGATTTTGTTTAACTAATATTGATGGAGACATGATATAATGGATAGCACGGCCAAGAGCTATTCCATGTCCGAGGTCAGGGACAGCGGCCTAGAGTGCCAGGCTGCGATGGCACAGGAACAGCTGAGAGGAGCTACCCCGCGTCTGAGGTCAAGGTCGATGGCCGGGAGGAGATACCCCATGCCCAAGGCTATGGACGGCGGCTAGGAGGAGCCACCCCGTGTCCGAGGTCAGGGGTGATGGCCAAGAGGAGCCATCCGCGTCCAAGGCCAGGGGCAGTGCCAGAGAGGAGCCACCCTGTGTCCAAGGCCAGGGGTGGTGTCCGAGGCCAGGGGCGGTGGCCAGAAGGAGCAACCCCACACCCAAGGCCAGGGTGGTGACCGGGAGGAGCAACCCCACACCCAAGGCCAGGGGTGGCGGCTAGAGGAGCAACCCCACATCCAAGGAGTGGTGGCTGTCCCAGCGCAGGAGGGCCTGGAGAAGCCATCCCACGCTAAAGGTCAGGAAGGGCAGTGGTGAGGAGATACCCCTCATCCAAGGTAAGGAGCAGCGGCTGTGCTTTGCTGAAGCAGCCGTGAAGAGATACCCCACATCCAAGGTAAGAGAAACCCAAGTAAAATGGTAGGTGTTGCAAGAGGGCATCAGAGGGCAGATACACTGAAACTATACTCACAGAAATCTAGTCAATCTAATCACACTAGGACCACAGCCTCTTCTAACTCAATGAAACTAAGCCATGCCCGCGGGACAACCCAAGATGGGCGGGTCATGGTGGAGATGTCTGACAGAATGTGGTCCACTGAAGAAGGGAATGGCAAGCCACTTCATTATTCTTGCCTTGAGGACCCCATGAACAGTATGAAAAGGCAAAATGATAGGATACTGAAAGAGGTACTCCCCAGGTCAGTAGGTGCCAATATGCTACTGGAGATCAGTGGAAAAATAACTCCAGAAAGAATGAAGGGATGGAGCCAAAGCAAAGACAGTATCCAGCTGTGGATGTGGTTGGTGATAGAAGCAAGGTCTGATGCTGTAAAGAGCAATATTGCATAGGAACCTGGAATGTCAGGTCTAGGAATCAAGGTAAATTGGAAGTGGTCAAACAGGAGATGGCGAGAGTGAACGTCATCATTCTAGGAATCAGCGAACTAAAATGGACTGGAATGGGTGAATTTAACTCAGATGACCATTATATCCACTACTGTGGGCAGGAATTCCTCAGAAGAAATGGAGTAGCCATCATGGCCAACAGAAGAGTCTGAAATGTGGTACTTGGATGCAACCTCAAAAACGACAGAATGATCTCTGTTCGTTTCCAAGGCAAACCATTCAATATCACAGTAATCCAAGTCTATGCCCCAAACAGTAACGCTGAAGAAGCTGAAGTTGAACGGTTCTATGAAGACCTACAAGACCTTTTAGAACTAACACCCAAAAAAGATGTCCTTTTCATTATAGGGGACTGGAATGCAAAAGTAGGAAGTCAAGAAACACCTGGAGTAACAGGCAAATTTGACCTTGGAATGTGGAATGAAGCAGGGCAAAGACTAATAGAGTTTTGCCAAGAGAATACATTGGTCATAGCAAACACTCTCTTCCAACAACACAAGAGAAGACTCTACACGTGGACATCACCAGACAATCAACACTGAAATCAGATCAGCTAAGGCTTTCCACCAGCAATGAAACTTACTGCATTTGTTAAGACATACAAATAAAATGTAAGTAATGTATACATGAGATTTTTTGAAGAAATAAGTAGCTAGTACCCCACTAAGAACCAACATCAAATTTATTTCTAGAAGGGTTACAAATGTTAGCAATAAGAAAACTAACTGTTTCTATGTCTTCAGTAACACATTCTAGTCTATCAACACAATGTATGAGCAAAGAATCGGCAAAGGTGGATGATGAATGATCAAATAAAAATCCTTCCCAGTTTTAAAGCAAATATTTCTCAATTTATGACAGTTTATCTTTACACTATTATTTAAAATAAAACTAGTATACACATGACAACTAAATTTAAATTTGCAAAAAGCTGCAGGCTAAGAAGATACTTTTTAGTTTCTCTGTTTTCCCAGTGTTAATAGTAAAATAGGTAAATAAATCAAAATCTTAAATACATAATGATAACTTCATGGATACTCTCTGAGATCTGTCACAAACTGATTTGGAAACAAACACAGGCACTTTTTAGAAAATGTTTCACATGGGTTGAAAATATATAAATGTCACAACAAAACCAGTCTTGCACAACAAGATGAGAAGCTTATATATATTGGAATCACCTACAATTCTAAGCAGGAATGACATCTTGATTAGGAAATATACAGCTTTGTTGGAAGTATACTTGTATTGATTCAGAGTTCTGCAACATAAGTTAATATAGTGAAATAAAAATTTCCACTTATTAATCATGAAATTGCTTCAAATGTTTTAGTAAGCTCATTGGGCAAATTGACTCACTGATTTTGTTTAACTAATATTGATGGAGACATGATATAATGGATAGCACGGCCAAGAGCTATTCCATGTCCGAGGTCAGGGACAGCGGCCTAGAGTGCCAGGCTGCGATGGCACAGGAACAGCTGAGAGGAGCTACCCCGCGTCTGAGGTCAAGGTCGATGGCCGGGAGGAGATACCCCATGCCCAAGGCTATGGACGGCGGCTAGGAGGAGCCACCCCGTGTCCGAGGTCAGGGGTGATGGCCAAGAGGAGCCATCCGCGTCCAAGGCCAGGGGCAGTGCCAGAGAGGAGCCACCCTGTGTCCAAGGCCAGGGGTGGTGTCCGAGGCCAGGGGCGGTGGCCAGAAGGAGCAACCCCACACCCAAGGCCAGGGTGGTGACCGGGAGGAGCAACCCCACACCCAAGGCCAGGGGTGGCGGCTAGAGGAGCAACCCCACATCCAAGGAGTGGTGGCTGTCCCAGCGCAGGAGGGCCTGGAGAAGCCATCCCACGCTAAAGGTCAGGAAGGGCAGTGGTGAGGAGATACCCCTCATCCAAGGTAAGGAGCAGCGGCTGTGCTTTGCTGAAGCAGCCGTGAAGAGATACCCCACATCCAAGGTAAGAGAAACCCAAGTAAAATGGTAGGTGTTGCAAGAGGGCATCAGAGGGCAGATACACTGAAACTATACTCACAGAAATCTAGTCAATCTAATCACACTAGGACCACAGCCTCTTCTAACTCAATGAAACTAAGCCATGCCCGCGGGACAACCCAAGATGGGCGGGTCATGGTGGAGATGTCTGACAGAATGTGGTCCACTGAAGAAGGGAATGGCAAGCCACTTCATTATTCTTGCCTTGAGGACCCCATGAACAGTATGAAAAGGCAAAATGATAGGATACTGAAAGAGGTACTCCCCAGGTCAGTAGGTGCCAATATGCTACTGGAGATCAGTGGAAAAATAACTCCAGAAAGAATGAAGGGATGGAGCCAAAGCAAAGACAGTATCCAGCTGTGGATGTGGTTGGTGATAGAAGCAAGGTCTGATGCTGTAAAGAGCAATATTGCATAGGAACCTGGAATGTCAGGTCTAGGAATCAAGGTAAATTGGAAGTGGTCAAACAGGAGATGGCGAGAGTGAACGTCATCATTCTAGGAATCAGCGAACTAAAATGGACTGGAATGGGTGAATTTAACTCAGATGACCATTATATCCACTACTGTGGGCAGGAATTCCTCAGAAGAAATGGAGTAGCCATCATGGCCAACAGAAGAGTCTGAAATGTGGTACTTGGATGCAACCTCAAAAACGACAGAATGATCTCTGTTCGTTTCCAAGGCAAACCATTCAATATCACAGTAATCCAAGTCTATGCCCCAAACAGTAACGCTGAAGAAGCTGAAGTTGAACGGTTCTATGAAGACCTACAAGACCTTTTAGAACTAACACCCAAAAAAGATGTCCTTTTCATTATAGGGGACTGGAATGCAAAAGTAGGAAGTCAAGAAACACCTGGAGTAACAGGCAAATTTGACCTTGGAATGTGGAATGAAGCAGGGCAAAGACTAATAGAGTTTTGCCAAGAGAATACATTGGTCATAGCAAACACTCTCTTCCAACAACACAAGAGAAGACTCTACACGTGGACATCACCAGACAATCAACACTGAAATCAGATGGATTATATTCTCTCTAGCCAAACATGGAGAAGCTCTATAGAGTCAACAAAAACAAGACCACGAGCTGACTGTAGCTCAGATCATGAACTCCTTATTACCAAATTCAGACTGAAATTGAAGAAAGCAGGGAAAACCTCTAGACCATTCAGATATGACCTAAATCAAATCCCTTATGATTATACAGTGGAAGTGAGAATTAGATTTAAGGGCCTAGATCTGATAGATAGAGTGCCTGATGAACTATGGAATGTGGTTTGTGACATTGTACGGGAGACAGGGATCAAGACCATCCCCATGGGAAAAAAATGCAAAAAAGCAAAATGGCTGTCTGGGGAAGCATTACAAATAGCTGTGAAAAGAAGAGAAGTGAAAAGCAAGGAGAAAAGGAAGGATATAAGGATCTGAATGCAGAGTTCCAAAGAATAGCAAGAAGAGATAAGAAAGCCTTCTTCAGCTATCAATGCAAAGAAATAGAGGAAAACAACAGAATGGGAAAGACTAGAGATCTCTTCAAGAAAATTAGAGCTACCAAGGGAACATTTCATGCAAGGATGGGCTCGATAAAGGACAGAAATGGTATGGACCTAACAGAAGCAGAAGATATTAAGAAGAGGTGGCAAGAATACACAGAAGAACTGTCCAAAAAAGATCTTCATGACCCGGATAATCACGATGGTGTGATCACTCATCTAGAACCAGACATCTTGTAATGTGAAGTCAAGTGGGCCTTAGAAAGCATCACTACGAACAAAGCTAGTGGAGGTGATGGAATTCCAGCTGAGCTGTTTCAAATCCTGAAATATGATGCTGTGAAAGTGCTGCACTCAATATGTCAGCAAATTTGGAAAGCTCAGCAGTGGCCACAGGACTGGAAAAGGTCAGTTTTCATTCCAATTCCAAAGAAAGGCAATGCAAAAGAATGCTCCAATTACCGCACAATTGCACTCATCTCACATGCTAGTAAAGTAATGCTCAAAATCCTCCAAGCCAGGCTTCAGCAATACGTGAACCGTGAACTCCCTGATGTTCAAGCTGGCTTTAGAAAAGGCAGAGGAACCAGAGATCAAATTGCCAACATCCGCTGGATCATGGAAAAAGCAAGAGAGTTCCAGAAAAACATCTACTTCTGCTTTATCGACTATGCCAAAGCCTTTGACTGTGTGGATCACAATAAACTGTGGAAAATTCTGAAAGAGATGGGAATACCAGACCACCTAACCTGCCTCTTGAGAAATCTGTATGCAGGTCAGGAAGCAACAGTTAGGACTGGACATGGAACAACAGACTGGTTCCAAATAGGAAAAGGAGTGCGTCAAGGCTGTATATTGTCACCCTGCTTATTTAACTT
>SJYT01015501.1:0-16440 GCA_006410635.1 Cephalophus harveyi | reverse complement strand
CACCTCATGCGAAGAGTTGACTCATTGGAAAAGACTCTGATGCTGGGAGGGATTGGGGGCAGGAGGAGAAGGGGACGACCGAGGATGAGATGGCTGGATGGCATCACTATTTTGATGGATGCGAGTCTGAGTGAACTCCGGGAGCTGGTGATGAACAGGGAGGCCTGGCGTGCTGCGATTTATGGGGTGGCAAAGAATCGGACACGACTGAGCGACTGAACTGAACTGAACTGAGTACACTTGACCTGAAGTTCTCTGGAAACATAGACAAATACAGAAAAAAAGCTGAACATGAGGCGTTCTGAGAACTGTTAACAGGAGAATCCTGGAAGGACGGTAATATTTCAAGCTAATCTTAAAGCAGTAGATTTTGAGACATTTTTTTGTCAATTACAGACACTTCTACACTTGTCATATATCAGGAAGGGATAATTTAAATATTTTGAAAAGCTGTAGTAAAATTCACAGGTGGCCCAGTACTAAATTTGCCTTCTTAGTCATTTTTAAGTGTACCGTCCAGTAGTATTAAGTACATTTACCTGGTTTACAAATTTCTCTTTGAGACTAGGCNAGTCCCTAAACTGTGTTCGACTCTTTGCGATCCCATGGACTGCAGCACGCCAGGCTCCTCTGTCCTCCACTATCTCCCAGACTTTGTTCAAACTCATGTTAACTGAGCTGCTGATGCTATCTAACTATCTCATCCTTTGCTGCACCCCTTCTCCTTTTGCCTTCAATCTTTTCCAGCCTCAGGGTTTTATCCAATGAGTCAGCTCTTCACAGCAGGTGGCCGAAGTATTGGAGCTTCAGTTTCAGCAACGGTCATTTCTAGTGAATATTCAGGGTTGATTTCCTTTAGGACTGACTGGTTTGATCTCCTCGCAGTCCAAGGGACTCTCAAGAGTCTTCTCCAGCACCACAGTTCAAAAGTATTAATTTTTCGGTGCTTAGCCTTCTTTATAGGCAAATTCTCACATCCACCTATGACTACTAGAGAAATGCAAACAGGTGAAGCCAGGAGCTAAGGAGCCCCAGCCTCAAGTGTAAGGACGACATGAGTTACTTCACCCGGGACCTGGGCCTCTCTTCCTCTTGCTGCTCTGCAGCCCCTGGGACAGAGGCCTGCAAGCATCACATGTATTTCTAAAAAGTTCACCTCCCCCCCACGACAGCAGGGGTGAACCTTGGAAGCACTGTGCTAAGGGAAAGAAGGCAGATGCCACAGGACAAATACTGTATGATTCCACTCGTATGAGGTGCCTAGAGTCAGCAGATCCTTAGAGACCGAAGGTGGAAAGGTGAGTATGGGAGAGTGGCGGGAGTTAAGTGTTCAGTGGGGACAGAGTTTCTCCTTGGGGAAAGAAAAGAGCTCTGGAGATGGTGCTGTTGATGGTGACCCAACAACTTGAGCGTAATTAATGCCACTGAACTTAAAAATGGACAAAGTGGTCAATCTTATGTGCATTTTGTGCTTAGTCGCTCAGTCATATCTGACTCTTTGTGACCCCATGGACTGTAGGCTGCCAGGCACCTCTGTCCATGGAATTCTCCAGGCAAGAATACTCCAAGTGGGCAGCCATTCCCTTCTCAGGGGATCTTCCCCACCCAGGGACTGAACACAGGTCTCCCGCATTGCAGGCAGATTCTTTACTGTCTGAGCCACTGGGGAGAGTGGACTTGTTTTTTTCCTTTTTATATCTTTTCATTGTGGTAAAACAAAAGTCTGAACTCCAAAATGCTATTTGAAGACACAGGAAGGGGGACTCCATAGTGGCCCAGGGGCAAAGATTCCGTACTCTAAATGCAGGGGGTCCATGTTCAATCCCTGGTCAGCGAACTACATCCCGCACGCTACCACTAAGACCCGACACAGACAAATAAATTTTTTTTTAAATAAATTAAAAAAAACACAGGAGGGCCTAACAACTCCACAGTGACCAAGTCGGCACCCTCTGTGGCCTGCTGTGAGCCAGACCTCAATTCCTGAAGTACAGCCAGGGAGCTTACAGGCCCCTCCAGTCATGTAGAAATGCCAGGGACCTTCAGAGAAAGGCTCCTTATGTCAGCCAGCGTTACCAAGACAGGATTCTGTGTCCCTGATGGCCTATCAGAGGCCAGAAGGTAGGCAGAGGCTAAGAAGAGCCAGGAGATACCCTCTCTGAAAGATGCCTCAGGGCCTTTGGACATGCTGTGCCCTCTGCCAGGAATGCATTTCCCCAGATACACATGACTTGATTCCTAAGCTTACTTAGGTTTCTACAGAGAGGTCCTCTCTGGACCATCCTGTAGCCAGATGCAGGGAAGGTTCCAGGGACCAGGCAGGGTGCTTTGAGCAAGAATGGGAACCCAACAGCCCTCAGCATCCATGGAGGTCTGGCACCAACACAGTCCTTGGCGGAAGAGAAGCAGCTCACGGGAGGGCTGTCAGCTCCTGGCCCCAGCACTACCAGCCAGAGGGCCTCGGCAAGTTCCTTCATCCCTCTGAGCCTCAGTTTTCTTTTTTTATAAAGAGGGGATGGGGACGTCCCTGGTGGTCCAGTGGTTAAGACTCCATGCTGCCAATGCAGGGGGCACAGGTTCAATCCCTGGTGGGGGGAACGAAGATTCCACATGCTGCATGGTGCTGCCAAAAATTAAAAAAAAAAAAAAATCTCCATATATGCTCCCTGGTTCCATGTAACACACATTTCCCTGAATCACCACTAATTTCAGTTATGTGTTGGAAACACTTTATCAAAATTGCAGATTTCTTCCCTTCCTTTATTGTATTTTCAATCAGAATAAGACCTTAATTCTAATAGATTTGAATTTTTTATTTCTTTTTTCTATAGAGTTTTTGTATGTTATAAATTGTTAATCACTTCTTACTCCAAGATCACAAATATACAATTCCTGTATTTTCTTTATAAAATGTTTGCAGTTTTGCCTTTCATATTTGAGTTTTTGTATCCATGTGAAATTTTTAAGTATTGTGTAAGAAAAATATTTCCCATATGGGCAACCAAATTTCCCTCTTTCAACAACACAAGAGATGACTCTACACATGGTCCATACTGAAATCAGATTGATTATATTCTTTGCAGTTGAAGATGGAGAAGCTTTATACACTCAGCAAAAAAAGACCAAGAGTTGACTGTGGCTCAGATCATGAAATCCTATACAAAAATACATACTTAAATTGAAGAATGTAGGAAAACAACTAGACCATTCAGGTATGACCTAAATAAAACACCTTATGATTGTACAGTGGAAGTGACAAATAGATTCGAGGGATTAGATCTGATAGACAGAGTGCTTCAAGAACTGTGGATGGAGGTTCATGACACTGTACAGGAGGCAGTGACCAAATCCATCCCCAAGAAAAGAAAGACAAAAAGGCAAAATGGTTGTCTGAGGAGATCTTACAAAAAGCTGAGACAAGAAGAGAAGCAAAAGAGCAAAAGGCAAAAGAGAAAGGGAAAGATATACCCATTTGAATGCTTCCAAAGAATAACAAGGGGAGATAAGAAAGCCTTCCTCAGTGATCAATGCGAAGACATACAGGAAAACAATAGAATGGGAAAGACTAGAGATCCCTTCAAGAAAATTAGAGATATGAAGGGAATATTTCATGCAAAGATGGGCAAAATAAAGAACAGAAATGGTGTAGACCTAAAAGAAGCAGAAGATATTAAGAAGAAGTGGTAAGACTACACAGAAGAACTATACAAAAAAGATCTCAATGACCCAGATAACCACAATGATGTGATCACTCACCTAGAGCCAGATATCCTGGAATGTGAAGTTAAGTGGGCCTTAGGAAGCATCACTACAAACAAAGCTAGTGAAAGTGATGGAATTCCAGTTGAGCTATTTCAAATCCTAAAAGATGATTCTGTGAAAGTGCTGCACTCAATATGTCAGCGAATTTGGAAAACTAGGCAGTGGCCACAAGACTGGAAATGATCAGTTTTCATTCCAATCCCAAAGAAAGGCAATGCCAAAGAATGTTCAAACTACTGTACAGCTGCACTCATCTCACATGTTAGCAAAGTAATGCTCAAAATTCTCCAAGATAGGCTTCAGCAGTACGTGAATGGAGAACTTCCAGATGTTCAAGCTGGATTTAGAAAAGACAGAGGAACCAGAGATTAAATTGCCAGCATCCATTGGATTATAGAAAAAGCAAGAGAATTCTAGAAAATCATCTGCTTCATTGTCTATCATAAAGCATTTGACTGTGTGGATAACAAAAAAAAACTGTGGAAAAGTCTTCAAGAGATGAGAATACCAGACCACATTACCTGCTCCTGAGAAACCTGTCTGCAGGTCAAGAAGCAACAGTTAGGACCAGACATGGAACAATGCACCGGTTCCAAATGGGGAAAGGAATATGACAAGTCTGTATATTGTCACCCTGCTTATTTAGCTTATATGCAGAGTACATCATGAGAAATGCTGGACTGGAAGAAACACAAGCTGGAATCAAGATTGCCAGGAGAAATATCAATAACCTCAGATATGCAGATGACACCACTCTTATGGCAGAAAGTGAAGAAGACTAAAAGAGCCTCTTGATGAAAGAGAAAGAGGAGAGTGAAAAAGCTGGCTTAAAACTCAACAGTCAAAAAACTAAGATCATGGCATTTGGTCCCATCACTTCATGACAAATAGATGGGGAAACAATGGAAACTGAGAGACTTTATTTTGGGGAGGCTCCAAAATCACTGCAGATGGTGCCTGTTGCCATGAAATTAAAAACGCTTGCTCTTTGGAAGAAAAGCTATGGCAAACCTGGAGAGCATATTAAAAGCAGAGACATTACTTTGCTGACAAAGGTCCATCTAGTCAAGCCTATTATTTTTCCAGTAGTCATGTATGGATGTGAGAATTGTACTAAAGAAAGCTGAACACTAGAGAATTGATGCTTTTGAGCAGTGGTGTTGAAGAAGACTTTTTAAAGTCCTTTGGACTATAAGGAGATCCAAACAATCAATCCTAAAGGAAATCAGTCCTCAATATTCATTGGGATGACTGATCTTGAAGCTGAAGCTCCAATACTTTGGCTCCTGATGTAAAGAATTGACTCATTAAAAAACAGCCTGATACTGGGAAAGGTTGAAGGCAGGAGGAGAAAGGGGCAACAGAGGATGACATTGTGGATGGCATTACTGACTCGGTGGACATGAGTTTAAGCAAGCTCCAGAAGATTGCCCTAGGGTTAGGACAGGGAACCCTGGCGTGTTGCAATCCATGAGGTTGCAAAGAGTCAGACATTGCTCAGTGACTGAACTGCAGTGAACCAAGTGTCCCAGTAATACCATTTAACAGTCTCTCTTTTCCGGAGCATCCCTTTTGTTCTTTGGGTCTTAAAGAATTCATATGTTTATTTCTGTCCTCTCTTCCTGATCTGCTGTTCTTGTTTTTCTAACCCTGCCCCAACATTGCTGTACTTATATAAAACTTTTTAATCTGTGGGTGTGTGTATGTGTGTGCTCAGTTGTATCTGACTCTTTGAGACGCCATGGACTGTAGCCCACCAGGATTCTCTGTCTGTGGAATTTTCCAGGCAAGAACTCTGGAGTGGATTGCCAGTTTCTACACCAGCAGAATCTTCCCGAATAGAACCTGGGTGTTTTGCATCTCCTGCATTGGCAGGCAGATTCTTTACTGCTGTGCCACCTGGGAAGAATACACCCAACATGTCTCTTCTTTCCTATTACTTATACTTACATGCAAATTTTACAGTTGGCTTGCCATATCTATTGGAAAAAAATTGTTATGGTTTTGAGTGACTTTGTAAAAGTCTACAAATTTGTATTTGGCAAATTTGCAATTTTTATAATAGTGCCTTCCCAGATATTAACATTAAATTGCCAATGACAATTTATCTATACATCATAACCCCTGAGACAAAAAATACTCTCTCTTAATTAAAGAATATAAATAAATGAATAACTTATCATGTAGAGTTGTAACAATTACTTTTTCATAACATGTTTTGGTGAAAAGAAAAAGAAAACTATTGTTTTCAGAAGATCCAGTTGTGCTATGTACTATACGTTGGTGTCATTTAATTTTCACAGTGATTTGAAAAGTATATGTCAACATAGTAAACAGCCTGTTCAAAGTCATTGAATTAATCAGATGTGTAATACTATGATTTAAATCATGGACAAATTCTGAGGGCTTTCCTAAAAAGAAAACTATTCTTTTCAGAAGATCCAGTTGTGCTATGTATTATACGTTGGTGTCATTTAATCTTCACAGTGATTTGAAAAGTATATGTCAACATAGTAAACAGCCTGTTCAAAGTCATTGAGTTAATCAGATGTGTGATACTATGATTTAAATCATGGACAAATTCTGAGGGCTTTCCTGTTTCCAGAATTAAACCAAAAGTTCTTTATAACTTTCAGATCAACAGAATCAGATATCCATTAATTGTTCACAAGTCAGAACACAAGCCTTATACTCTTCCTTTTAGTATCTTATTGTTTATCAGTCTGAATGTGACTTTTCTAATATTTGTTGGTATTATTGTAATAGACTTTGTCTAATTATTTAATTTTTTTCTAAAATTAATGGACAGAAATAAAACCAATTACACATTACTAAAATAATACATATTTTGTGCACTTGACATGCCTCCTGAGAAATCTGTGTGCAGGTCAAGAAGCAACAGTTAGAGCCAGACATGGAACAACAGACTGGTTCCAAATCGGGAAAAGAGTACATCAAGGCTGTATATTGTCACCTTGCTTATTTAACTTATATGCAGAGTACATCATGAGAAATGCTGGGCTGGATGAAGCACAAACTGGAATCAAGATTACCAGAAGAAATATCAAAAACCTCAGATGCAGATGACACCACCCTTATGGCAGAAAGTGAAGAAGAGCTGAAGAGACTCTTGATGAAAGAGGAGAGTGAAAAAGTTGGCTTAAAACTCAACATTCAGAAAACCAAGATCACAGCATCTGGTCCCATCACTTCATGGCAAATAGATGGCAAAATAGTGGAAACAGTGTCAGACTTTATTTTTTGGGGCTCCAAAATCACTGCAGATCATGACCGCAGCCATAAAATTAAAAGACGCTTACTCCTTGGAAGAAAAGTTATGACTAGTCTAGACAGCATTTTAAAAAGCAGAAACATTACTTTGCCAACACAGGTCCATCTATCTAGTCAAAGCTATGGTTTTTCTAGTAGTCATGTATGCATGTGAGAATTGGACTATGAAGAAAGCTGAGTACTGAAGAATTGATGTTTTTGAACTGTGGTGTTGGAGAAGACTCTTGAGAGTCCCTTGGACAGCAAAGAGGTCCAACCAGTCCATCCTAAAGGAAGTCAGTCCTGATATTCATTGAAAGAACTGATGTTGAAGCTGAAACTCCAATACGTTGGCCACCTGATGCAAAGAACTGACACATTTGAAAAGATCCTGATGCTGGGAAAGATTGAAGGAGGGAGGAGAGGGGGATGATAGAGGAAGAGATGGTTGGATGGCATCACCAACTCAATGGATATGAGTTTGAGTAAACTCCAGGAGTTGGTGATGGACAGGGAGGCCTGGTGTGCTGCAGTCCATGGGGTCTCAGAGTCAGATATGATTGAGCGACTGAACTGAACTGAGCTGTGGGCCATACCTACTCTGTCAGAAACAGTAGCAAATATGGAAGCAATAGGGTTAGGAATATATATATATGTATGTGTGTATGTGTGTGTGTGTGTATATATAAGGCACATATGTATATGCTTCCTTTTCAATGTTCATGGATTGCCTGTGGCAGAAGAGCATATTTGAAAGAAAGTTAATTCAAAAATACTCCTGTTAAATAAGTTTTGACAATTTTAAAAAATCTTTCAGGATAATGTATGTAATACTGCACATCTGTAGTTCCATGGTTAAAGTTTTTTGTCTAAATAAATACACTGTTCAGGAGTTCATTGATTTTTAGAGATAGAAACTTCCCACCATCAAAACAAGCCAGAATGTTTCAGTATAATTCATTGATTTATTGAACTCCCATATGTAGTTGTCAAGACAATTCTAGAAGTTGATGTGGACTAATTTTCATGACAGTAAGACTCAGAAAAATTTTATAGAACCAGCACCAAAGTTTCAAGAATATTCATAGAGTACAGACTGTTATAGAAGCATAAATATATATCAGTAATCTATGTTTTTGTGATTCTGCACATTTCAACATATAGATGGTCTGTTAAAAGAAAGACCATGTTGTTTTGTTTCTAAACTAAATGTATAAAATATTGCTGAATATCAGTGGGCAAGAAAAATAGATGGTGAAAAATGAAAGAACTGTTTCCTCTCATTTTTGATTTTCAGATGAATGTCATGGCTGCACTAGATATCAGGAGACAGCACAGTTATGCACGACAAACTTTCTAGTCTCATGCATTTTATAAAACTGAATCTCCTCATTGAAATACAGCGCATATCACAGAATGGAAGGAATCTTAATATTAAAGAGAAAGTCCCTTAGATCCAAGTGCTTTTTAAATAAACATTTGCCAAGAAAGGCTTTCAGACATGTCCTAATGAGATTTTAGATTTTGGCATGATCTTTATTAAAAGAAGTAATAGAGAAAGACAAATATGCATCGTTTATATGTAGAATTTAAGAAAATGGTATTAATGAACTTATTTTAAAAAAAGAAGTTAAGTCACAGATCTAGAAAACAAACTTGTGGTTATTACCAAGGGGGAAAGGAAGGGAGGGTTACATTGGGAGATTGGGATTGATATATTGGGATTGATATATATATTGGGATTGAAAGTCGCTCAGTCATGTCCAACTCTTTGCAACCCCATAGACTATACAGTCCATGAAATTCTCCAGGCCAGAATACTGGAGTGGTAGCCTTTCCCTTCTTTAGGGGACCTTCCCAGCCCAGGGATAGAACCCAGGTCTTCTGCATTGCAGGTGGATTCTTTACCAGCTGAGCCACAAGGGATTGACATATACACACTACTACATACAGAACAGATAACTAAAGAGAACCTACTGTTTAGCACAGGAAACTCTAATTAGTGCTCTGTAATGACCTGTATGGGAACAGAATCTAAAAAGAGAACAGATATATGTATATATATAAATATATATATATATGTCTGATTTACAGCAGAAACTAACAATTTTGTAAATCAATCATATTTTATTTATAATTTATATTATAATTTGTATTTTGCTCATATTTTAACATAACATTTAAATAAAATATTTAAAATTTAATAAATTAAATATTAATAAAATAATATTAATTAGCATATTTAATATTTAAATAAGATATAAATATATTTATGATTTATATTTTAATTTTAATTTATTTTTCAATTAAAAATAATTAGGAAAAGAAAAAGTAAGTCTTGAAGCACTGTATATTGGTATAATATACTGTACAAAAAACGTCTTAATGACCCAGATAACCATAATTGTGTGACCAGTCACCTAGAGGCAGACATCCTAGAGTGTAAAGTCAAGTGGGCCTTAGGAACCATTACTACCAATAAAGCCAGTGGAAGTGATGCAATTCCAGCTGGACTATAGAACATACTAAAAGATAATGGTGTTAAAGTGTTACACTTAATATGTCAGCAAATTTGGAAACCCAGCTGTGGCTACAGGACTGGAAAAGGTTAGTTTTCATCCTAATTCCAAAGAAGGGTAGTGCTAAAAATTTCAAAATACTGAACAACTGTGCTCATTTCCCATGCCAGTAAGGTTATGCTCAAAATCCTTCAAGCTACACTTCCACAATATTTGAATCAAGAACTTCCAGATGTACAAGCTGGGTTTAGAAAAAGCAGAGGAACCAAAGATCAAATTGTCAACATTTGTTGGATCATAGAAAAAGCAAAGGAATTCCAGAAAAACATCTGTTTTTGTTTCATTGACTATGCAGAAAACTTTGACTGTGTAGATCACAACAAACTGTGGAAAATTCTTAAAGAAAGAGATGGGAATGGCAGACATTTTTACCTGTCTTCTGAGAAAGACTCGCGAATCAACAAGTATCAGTTAAAACTGGACATGGAACAACTGACTGGTTCAAAATTGGGAAAGGAGTATGACAAGGCTGTATATTGTCATCCTGTTTATTTAACTTATATGCAGTATACATACATCATGCAAAATGCCAAGCTGGATGAGCTGCAAGATGAAATCAAAGTTGCCAGGGGAAATATCAACAACCTCAGGTATCGAGATGATACCACGTTAGTGGCAGAAAGCAAAGAGGAACTAAAGAACCTCTTGATGAAGGTTAAAGAGAAAAGTGAAAGATACAGCTTTAAACTCAGCATTCAAAAAACTAAAAGATTATGGCATCCAGTCCCATCACTTCATAGCAAGTAGAAGGGGAAAAGTGGAAGTAGTGACAGATTTTCTCTTCTTGGGCTCCAGAATCACCGCAGATGGTGACTACAGCCATGAAATTAGACACTTGTTTTTTGAAGGAAGGCTATGACAGACCTAGACAGTGTTTTAAAAAGCAAAGACATCACTTTGCCAACAAAGTCTATATAGTCGTAAGCTATGGTCTTTCCAGTAATGAGAAAGGATATGAGAGTTGGACCATAAAGATGGCTGAACACCAAATAATTGATGTTTTTGAATTGCAGTGCTGGAGAAGACTCTTAAGAGTCCCTCAGACAGGAATGAGATCAAACCAGTTAATCCTAAGGGAAATCAAACCTGAATACACATTGGAAGGACTGATGCTGAAGCTGAAGCTCCAGTACTTTGGCCACCTGATGCAGACAGGTGACTCATTGGAAAATAGCCTGGTTCTGGGAAAATTTGAAGGCAAAGGAAGAAGAGGGTGGCAGAGGATGAGATGGTTGGATTGTACCACCAATTAAATGGATATGAACTTGGGCAAACTCTAGAAGTTGATGAGAGACAGGGAAGCATGGAGTGCAGCAGTCCATGGGGTCGCAAAGAGTTAGCCATGACTTAGTGACCTGACAACAACAAAATATTAGGAAAAGCAGACGGAAGTTCATTGGTATAATATACTAGGAAAGGCACACATTGCTTCTGTATATGTATGCATAAGTGAGAGATATGGAGTGTTACTTTTAAACAGTAAATTATATAATATTTATCATAAATACTTTATACATTATTATATAATGTGTATGGGTTTCCCAGATGGTGCTAGCGGTAAAGAATGTGCCTGTCAATGCAGGATACATAAGAGACAAGGATTCTATCCCTGGGTCGGCAAGATCCTCTGAAGGAGGGCATGGCAACCCACTCCATATTTTTGCCTGGAGAATCCCATGGACAAAGGACCCAGGCGGGCTACAGTCTATAAGGTCACAAAGAATTGACTTAGCATGCGTGCACACATAATGTATATAGATGTGTGTGTTTTTGTGTACCATGATGTTTATTACTTTTTATTTTATATCTTTTTAAAAAAATTTGTGCATTCAATATAAAATATTTAGGAAACACATAAATTATATTGTACCAAAATTATTTAAAACTTTAATACATGAAATTTTCCTTCCTTCATACATGAAGACAAACACTACTGATATTTCAATATATATCTTATAGTCATTTATGTTTTCTATAAATTATTGTTAAATCATAAGCATATTGACAGATTTATTTGAATAAATTACTTGTTGCTTTTATCCTGCCAAAGATAGAATTAAATAACAATTAATAATGTGATGCTTGCTAATTGTTTTCTTATGAGTAGCTTCCATGGTGTATAGCGCCTTCTCCCCTTGCAAGAGTAGACTACTCAGCAGGAAACCTGGTTATCTTCCAGTTCATGAGAGTTCTCTCCCTACATCTGTGTTTTGAGGAAAGGGCCCTGCAGCTACATATATATTATATAGTCTCATCAATGGTAAGCAGCATCAAAATGGGCAGATTCTTTAAAGTTGAGCCAGGGTCTTTCTCAGTAATTTTAACACAAAAACAACAGGAAAAGAAAGAGAGGGAAAATTAAAAAGAAAACACACACAGAAAAACCCAGCCTCCATGACACATACAGTGTATTATGAGATACTGTATTCAGCTCTGTGTGTTATGAGACAGAGATAGAGAGCACCTCAGGAGGGAAAAGAAGCAAGTGAATAAAAAAAAGTAGTGATAAGGAATGGAGGAAAATCATGATGCCAGAATTTCTTCTAGCTTTCCAGTTTCAAAGTACACATAACCCATCTCTATTCTTATAATTTAAAATGCTTTAAAAAGCTCTAATTTTTACATTACATGTATTAAGATATAACTTAATACTGTCATAAAGTTTATCTTTGGATGCTGCAGTTATTCTGGGGCTGTAGTCACTCCACAAAGGTAAAATATCACTCTTGAGAACCATTTAAGTGATGAGCTCCTAGCAAATACTGATGGGGAAAAAAGGTGTCTTGATACTTTAATATCAGAATATCTGACTACTTTTTATTTTACCCCGTGTGACACCACCCTTATGGCAGAAAGTGAAGAGGAACTAAAAAGCCTCTTGATGAAAGTGAAAGAGGAGAGTGAAAAAGTTGGCTTAAAGTTCAACATTCAGAAAACAAAGATCATAGCATCCAGTCCCATCACTTCATGGCAAATAGATGGGGAAACAGTAGAAACAGTGACAGACTTTATCATTGGGGCTCCAAAATCACTTCAGATGGTGACTGAAGCCATGAAATTAAAAAAAGCTTACTCCTTGGAAGAAAAGTTATGACCAATCTAGATGGCGTATTAAAAAGCAGAGACATTCCTTTGTCAACAAAGGTCCATCTAGTCAAGGCTATGGTTTTTCCAGTGGTCATGTATGGATGTGAGAGATGAACTATAAAGAAAGCTGAGCACCGAAGAATTGATGCTTTGAACTATGGTGTTGGAGAAGACTCTTGAGAGTCCCTTGGACTGTAAGGAGATCAAAACAATCTTAAAGGAAATCAGTCCTGAATATTCATTGGAAGAACTTATGTTAAAGCTGAAACTCCAATACTTTGGCCATCTGATCGGAAGAACTGACTGAAAAAGACCCTGATGCTGGGAAAGATTGAAGACTGGAAGAGAAGCGGATGACAGAGGATAAGATAGTTGGATGGCATCACTGACTTGATGTACATGAGTTTGAGGAAGCTCCTGGAGCCCTTGATGGACAGGGTAGCCTGGCGTGCCGCAGTCCTTGGTGTCACAAAGAGTTGGACATGACTGTGTGACTGAACTGAACTGAATGTTTCTCATAGCATTTTCAAACAACTGTCTTAATTTCATGGCTGAAGTCACTCTCTGCAGTGATTTTGGAACCCAAGAAATAAAATTTGTCACTGTTTCCATTTTTTCCCCCATCTATTTGCATGTGGTGATGGGACTGGATTCCATGATCTTAGTTTTTTGAATTTTGAGCTTAAAGCTATCTTTTTCACTCTCTTCTTTCACCCTCATAGAGTTTCTTAATTTCTCCTTGCTTTCTGCCATTAGAGTGGTATCTCCTTATCCAAGGTTATTGGTATTTCTCCCAGTGTCTTGATTCCAGCTTGAGCTTCATCCAGCTTGGCATTTTGCATAATGTATTCTGCATATAAGTTAAATAAGGAGAGTGACAATATATAGCATTGATGTACTCCTTTCCCTCTCTGAAGGAGGGCATGGCAACCCACTCCATATTTTTGCCTGGAGAATCCCATGGACAAAGGACCCAGGCGGGCTACAGTCTATAAGGTCACAAAGAATTGACTTAGCATGCGTGCACACATAATGTATATAGATGTGTGTGTTTTTGTGTACCATGATGTTTATTACTTTTTATTTTATATCTTTTTAAAAAAATTTGTGCATTCAATATAAAATATTTAGGAAACACATAAATTATATTGTACCAAAATTATTTAAAACTTTAATACATGAAATTTTCCTTCCTTCATACATGAAGACAAACACTACTGATATTTCAATATATATCTTATAGTCATTTATGTTTTCTATAAATTATTGTTAAATCATAAGCATATTGACAGATTTATTTGAATAAATTACTTGTTGCTTTTATCCTGCCAAAGATAGAATTAAATAACAATTAATAATGTGATGCTTGCTAATTGTTTTCTTATGAGTAGCTTCCATGGTGTATAGCGCCTTCTCCCCTTGCAAGAGTAGACTACTCAGCAGGAAACCTGGTTATCTTCCAGTTCATGAGAGTTCTCTCCCTACATCTGTGTTTTGAGGAAAGGGCCCTGCAGCTACATATATATTATATAGTCTCATCAATGGTAAGCAGCATCAAAATGGGCAGATTCTTTAAAGTTGAGCCAGTGTCTTTCTCAGTAATTTTAACACAAAAACAACAGGAAAAGAAAGAGAGGAAAATTAAAAAGAAAACACACACAGAAAAACCCAGCCTCCATGACACATACAGTGTATTATGAGATACTGTATTCAGCTCTGTGTGTTATGAGACAGAGATAGAGAGCACCTCAGGAGGGAAAAGAAGCAAGTGAATAAAAAAAAGTAGTGATAAGGAATGGAGGAAAATCATGATGCCAGAATTTCTTCTAGCTTTCCAGTTTCAAAGTACACA
Organism: Cephalophus harveyi; assembly: GCA_006410635.1. NCBI lineage: Eukaryota > Metazoa > Chordata > Mammalia > Artiodactyla > Bovidae > Cephalophus > Cephalophus harveyi. The sequence continues at coordinate 1,890 of SJYT01015501.1, read as the reverse complement.
TAACCCATCTCTATTCTTATAATTTAAAATGCTTTAAAAAGCTCTAATTTTTACATTACATGTATTAAGATATAACTTAATACTGTCATAAAGTTTATCTTTTGATGCTGCAGTTATTCTGGGGCTGTAGTCACTCCACAAAGGTAAAATATCACTCTTGAGAACCATTTAAGTGATGAGCTCCTAGCAAATACTGATGGGGAAAAAAGGTGTCTTGATACTTTAATATCAGAATATCTGACTACTTTTTATTTTACCCCGTGTGACACCACCCTTATGGCAGAAAGTGAAGAGGAACTAAAAAGCCTCTTGATGAAAGTGAAAGAGGAGAGTGAAAAAGTTGGCTTAAAGTTCAACATTCAGAAAACAAAGATCATAGCATCCAGTCCCATCACTTCATGGCAAATAGATGGGGAAACAGTAGAAACAGTGACAGACTTTATCATTGGGGCTCCAAAATCACTTCAGATGGTGACTGAAGCCATGAAATTAAAAAAAGCTTACTCCTTGGAAGAAAAGTTATGACCAATCTAGATGGCGTATTAAAAAGCAGAGACATTCCTTTGTCAACAAAGGTCCATCTAGTCAAGGCTATGGTTTTTCCAGTGGTCATGTATGGATGTGAGAGATGAACTATAAGGAAAGCTGAGCACCGAAGAATTGATGCTTTGAACTATGGTGTTGGAGAAGACTCTTGAGAGTCCCTTGGACTGTAAGGAGATCAAAACAATCTTAAAGGAAATCAGTCCTGAATATTCATTGGAAGAACTTATGTTAAAGCTGAAACTCCAATACTTTGGCCATCTGATCGGAAGAACTGACTGAAAAAGACCCTGATGCTGGGAAAGATTGAAGACTGGAAGAGAAGCGAATGACAGAGGATAAGATAGTTGGATGGCATCACTGACTTGATGTACATGAGTTTGAGGAAGCTCCTGGAGCCCTTGATGGACAGGGTAGCCTGGCGTGCCGCAGTCCTTGGTGTCACAAAGAGTTGGACATGACTGTGTGACTGAACTGAACTGAATGTTTCTCATAGCATTTTCAAACAACTGTCTTAATTTCATGGCTGAAGTCACTCTCTGCAGTGATTTTGGAACCCAAGAAATAAAATTTGTCACTGTTTCCATTTTTTCCCCCATCTATTTGCATGTGGTGATGGGACTGGATTCCATGATCTTAGTTTTTTGAATTTTGAGCTTAAAGCTATCTTTTTCACTCTCTTCTTTCACCCTCATAGAGTTTCTTAATTTCTCCTTGCTTTCTGCCATTAGAGTGGTATCTCCTTATCCAAGGTTATTGGTATTTCTCCCAGTGTCTTGATTCCAGCTTGAGCTTCATCCAGCTTGGCATTTTGCATAATGTATTCTGCATATAAGTTAAATAAGGAGAGTGACAATATATAGCATTGATGTACTCCTTTCCCAATTTTGAACCAATCTGTTGTTCCATGTCCAGTTCTAACTGTTGCTTTGACCTGCTAGGAAGAAGGTTGATGAACATAAAGTAAGAATTGCCTCATAAGAGGAAAAAGGCAAATTTATTTCCTTCAGAAAGAGTTTGATATTAAAAGATGTTCTCTAAGATTGTTATTAAACAAAATGATGTAAATATTAGGTCTGAATGAATCCTCCCTAATTAAGTTTTTTAAACAAATATTTATTGAAATATTGTTCACAACAATATTATGTTAGTTTCAGGTGTATATCATACTGACTTGATGTTTTTGTAGATTATATTCCATGTAAAGTTTTCATAAAGTGTCTATATATAAAATACAAAACTATATATCTTGCACTGTTAAGTGCATCCTTGTATCTTACTTTTAACCACAAAAATAAAGATTACTAGTATTGTCATGTAAATGCTTGTCTTATTTTTAAAATTCTG
>SJYT01015499.1:0-37189 GCA_006410635.1 Cephalophus harveyi | reverse complement strand
TATCCAAGTCTATGCCCCAACCAGTAATGCTGAAGAAGCTGAAGTGGAACGGTTTTATGAAGACCTACACGATCTGTTAGAACTAACACCCAAAAAAGATGTCCTTTTCATTATAGGGGACTGGAATGCTAAAGTAGGAAGTCAAGAAACACCTGGAGTAACAGGCAAATTTGGCCTTGGAATGCGGAATGAAGCAGGGCAAAGACTAATAGAGTTTTGCCAAGAAAATGCACTGGTCATAGCAAACACCCTCTTCCAACAACACAAGAGAAGACTCTACACGTGGACATCACCAGATGGTCAACACCGAAATCAGCCTTTCCTCCTAGGGTGTGCGAAAACTCATGTAGGGCCATCTGTATCTTAAAGGATTGATGCAGCACCTATGTAACACCACTTGCAATCTCAAAAGAACTTGTATGACAATAGGTCACCACAGGTGACAATATTCAAATTCACACCCTTAGTTGTAAAGTATAAACTGTCAGAAATGTCATAGATTTCATATTCTTTATCTCTTCTCCTTTTGAGCCTAAACATAAGAAACTTAGAATGCACGTTTTATGACAATGCATATTTTATGACAATGTGGAAGAGAAATTAATTATCAACAAAGTGACATATTTCAAGCTAGGCTTCAGCAGTTCATGAACAAAGAACTTACAGATGTACAAGCTGGGATTAGAAAAAGGCAGAGGAACCAGAGATCAAATTGCAAGCATTCATTGGATCATAGAGAAAGCAAGGGAATTTCAGAAAAACATCTATTTCTGCTTCATTGATTATACTAAAGCCTTTCACTGTGTGGATCACAACAAACTGGAAAATTCTTAAAAGAGATGGGAGTACCAGACCACCATACCTGTCTCCTGAAAAACCTGCAGGTGGGTCAAGAGGCAACAGTTAGAACGTTACGTGGAAGAAAAGACTAGCTCAAAAATTGGAAAGGAGTATGAGAGGACTGTATATTGTCACCCTCCTTATTTAACTTATATGCAGAGTACGTCATGCAAAATGCCAGGCTGAACGAATCACAAGCTGGAATCAGGATTGCCAGGAGAAATGCCAACAACCTCATACATGCAGATGATGCCATTCTAATGGTAAAAAGTGAAGAGGAGCAAAAGAGCCTCTTCATGAGGGTGAAAGAGGAAAGTGAAAAAGCTGGCTTAAAATTCAACATTCAAAAACTAAGATCATGTCATTCAGTCCCACAACCTCATGGCAAATAAAAAGGGAAAAGTGCAAGCAGTGACAGATTTTATTTTCTTGGGCTCCAAGCCATTGAGTAAAGGTGGCTGCAGCCATGAAATTAAAAGACACTTGCTCCTTGGGAGGAAAACTATGACAAACCTAGACTAGGTATTAAAAAGCAGAGACATCACTTTGCTGACAATGGTCTCTATAATCAAAGCTATGGTTTTTCCAGTAGTGATGAATGGATATGAGGGGTTAGACCATAAAGAAGGCTGAGCATGGAAGAAACGATGCTTTTGGTGGTGCTGGAGAAGACACTTGAGACGCCCTTGGGCAGCAAGGAGAACAAACCAGTCAATCCAAAAGGAAATCAACCCTGAATATTCATTGGAAGATATATGAAGCTGAAGCTCTGATACTTTGCCACCTGATGCGAAGAGCCAACTCATCAGAAAAACCTTGATGCTGGGAAAGATGAAGCGCAGGAGGAGAAGGGGGAGACAAGGATGAAATGTTTAGATAGCATCACCAACTCAGTGGACATGAATTTACACAAAATCCAGGAGAGTTAGTGAAGGACAGGGGATTGCAGCCCATGAGCTTGCTAAGATTCAGATACAACTTAGCGACTGAACAAACATTTACAAAATTGGAAAAAAAATTTTTTTTTCCTTCATAGTGTTTAACACAATTGCCACTAAATATTTATTGATATAAGTATTTGATGTTTTCATCCACCTCAGTCCCTCAGAGGGACATTAAGGCAGTTGAATAGATCTGTTTTGATCATCAGCATATGCCTATCATAGGGCTTTCCTGGTGGCTCAGTCATAATCCCCCTACAATGCAGGAGACGTGGGTTCAATCCCTAGGTTGGGAAAATCCCCTGGAGAAGGAAATGGCAACCCACTCCAGTATTCTTGCCTGGGAAATCCCATGGACAGAGACTGGTGGGCTGTGGTCCATGAGATTGCGAGAGTCAGACACAACTTAGTGACTAAACCACCACCACCACCATATACGTATCATGCAGTTCAGTACCAGACACTCATTCCTTCATCTGTGTTTACTGACTGTCTCTTGTTGTTGAGGCACAGTTAACGGTGCAGAGTATAATGCAGTAATCAAGGCAAACCATGTCACTGTTTCCTGTGGTTTACATTCTTGCAGGCAAGACAGAAGATACACACATAGGCTCTGAATACATATTTGTAGAATATGTGGAAGAACAAAATGAATAAATATTTATTCTGATCTATTATTTTACATTCTGAGTCTGACAGAATATGATTTTAATTATCTATAAAACATTCTTGAAGAGTTCTTCCAATTCTCCATTTTAAAGACAAAATAAAATCCGTTTTTCCTACAACAGTAGGCTACCAATTATTCTTGATTTTACTTCCATATTGATAGATAAATATGCATGGACATTTATGTCCATTCATGCATATTGTTGTGACTAAACAAATCACTTAAAGAAATAGATTAATGTAAATATTATATGTAATCACTTTTCTTGTGAACATTTGGGTATAAGTCAGAAATTTCCACTTTTTTTTTTTTTTTGACCAGATGTCCACGATCAAAGTATAAAACAAGAGTCATTTTTCNATTCATGCATATTGTTGTGACTAAACAAATCACTTAAAGAAATAGATTAATGTAAATATTATATGTAATCACTTTTCTTGTGAACATTTGGGTATAAGTCAGAAATTTCCACTTTTTTTTTTTTTTGACCAGATGTCCACGATCAAAGTATAAAACAAGAGTCATTTTTCTATTCCACTCTGTCATAAAGTAATGAAACATTTATTAATGAACTGTACTAAAAAGGATACATTCAATTTATCAGAGTGCTCTTCTCAGGCAGTTCAAAAGAATAGAAGGCAGCAGCTGTGCATGAATGTATTATTCTGTATCGGTCTTTCCCAATCAAGGAAGTGCATATTTAACATATGAATAAACAGTCATATATTTACTCAACATAAATATTTAAATATTTATACAGATAATATTTTAATAATATATTAACATAAGAAAATAGAATGTGACCAGAGAGGGTTTCATTTGTAAGTTTTTATGTGGGTCCAACCCCATGTCATTTATCAAACTTCTATCTTCAAAGAAATCAATTTGTGCAATTAAGAAAAAGTTTCAAAACTAGAGTTCCTAATTTCACTGGTAATTGAACTATTATTCTTCCACTTCCCCTTTGATGTCAGCTTTCTTTTCCTACTGTGAGTATTGGGCTCCATTATGACCAAAGGTCAACACCTCATGGTTGCACATGCCAACGCCACCATGTCAATATTAATCACAATGATTTCATACTCACTGACATTGCTATTCTCAAATGGCTGATTCTATTTTTAAATACTAACAGTTTTTCTTCCAGGTCATTATTTGAACCTACTAATCAAAGCCATTGTGCTGATCACTGACTTTGTTTCAGAACAGTTTTATTTTTGCATTATAAATCAGAAAGTTATTTTATATAAAAAATTATATAACATGTTAAATTTGTAACATCCAGGATTTAGTTTAAAACTTTTAGTTTAACAGCCCAAGATAAAAAGCCAAGTATTCATTGATCCTACAGCTAAAAGTAATTTATTGGAACACATTACCTGTTACTAAAAGAGGAAGTCATTATATATATGGGGCCAATAATACTACTGAGTTCTACTCAAATCACAGACAACAACTAACTAGCTAACCAAGAGAAGAGTGCCATCTTTTATTGCTTTAAGTTTGATCAACTTTATTTTTAATTTTTAAAACAAGAGTATAATTGCTTTACAATGTTGTGTTAGTTTCTGCTGTACAACAATGTGAATCAGCTATATGTATACATATATCCCCTCCCTCTTTAGACTCCCTCCCCCTCACCCCCATTCTACCTGTCTAAATCATCACAGAGCCCACCTCTCATTCCTACAGTGACCTAACACCCAGAGAACAAGATACAGAGATTGTCTAAATGTTAGATGGTGTCAGTGGCAAAATTAAAAATAAATGGATTCCTTAAATGGATAAGTTATGTGAAGTATAAATAGCATCTTATTTAAGCTATGCAAAACTAGAATAACAATCTCAAGATAAAAGTTACATTATAATAACTAGAAGTACTTTTGTTTGCTTTATGAACTGTTTCCTTTAAATACTCTAAACTTTAACATATGACATACATATTCTTGCTGTGTGGCAGGAAGAACCACAAACAATAGAAGTTGGATTTTCTCTTAATTCTGTCACTGACTGGTAATGATACCTTATGTAAGGTATTTAGTAGCCCTGGGTCTTAGTTTCCCCACTTGAAAGTATATAATCTAGAATGACTCAATGTTGAATTTTCTTACAATTCTAAAACTCATAAGCCTATAAAGGTAGATTATATTTGACATAAAAAGTGTTATTAACTAGACTAATTTATATACTATATTGATTTCAATTATGCTTTTTTAAAAGACTATTTTCACTGCAATACTGATTCATTTAACCTAAAATTAAGTTTTCTTTACTTAGAAATAAAAACTTATTAATGGTAAAAATGGAGAATTTAGATTGCTTCTCATCCAGGTTTACAATAAAAGTTGGGAGTTGGTTCTTAGAAAAGTAAATATTCTTTGCCAAATTATTAAGTTGAAAAATTTAAGAATGACCAAATAAACAAAACAGGAACAATTAATCGAAGTCATTAACCTTAATCATGAACTGACTCCTATCATTTCTAGTTCCTTTCTCCAATAACTGATTAGTTCACAGATATTCAAGATGTTGTCCGATAGTTTCTCTTTAACACCTTTTAGAAATGCCATGTAATAGATTGGATCTCAAAATCTCTAGAGTGTGGATTAAACTAATCCATCAACCTTATTTTTCTCTTGTTTTACTGTCCAAATTACCTTTTTCTATTTCTTAATCTTTTACCCTATATCTATATCTTCCTCAGCTCAAAAGAATATTCTTAAAATGGTTCTTATACTCATTTGTTCAAACTCAATGTATCATTTATATTTCTGAAAATATAAAATCTCACAAAAAAGCAGTTTGCATGCCCAAAATGAAAACACAAAACCCTACCACTGTGCTGCTTGAAAAATACTTGCTTTTCATATTGTCTTTTAATCTTAGTCATTGTTAATTTTCAGATCAATAGCTAGCATACACTTTATTAATTCTAGTATTTTTTCAATTTTTAAAACCTACATTTCAGCAACTGCATCTACATTAACTCCTTTTACACAGACTTCCCTCTGTTACTAATAATTATCTTTTGACAGTACTGATAATAATGAAAAAAAGTATAAATAAAACATGGCTGTTGGACTCAACAACAGAATTCTAAAGCTGAAAAATAACTTTAATCTTCCCATTCCTCTTCAGCAGATGCCCCCATCTCAATACTCAACAATCACGTTTCATCAACACAGACAGGCACTAAAACTATCTAAGTTTGATGTACTTTCTATAAAAGTTCTGCATCTTTATGATATACCCTCTAACGCTCCCTACAAAACACACATACTCAACATGCATTTTTCAGAAATCGCAACAAGCACATACAAATGCGCAACATGAATAAGTTTAAAAAACTCCATCTAGAGGTAAAATCACTATGTATTAATATGTTCAGCATCTCTCTTCTTCAGTCATCCCCTCTCATATCAAAGGAGGCACCTTTTAACATTTAATGTGTATTCATATCATTCTCCTGATTTAAATGCTTGGCATCTCTCAATGTCTAATAAAAATCCAAAAGAACATTAAACTTTCTTAGTAAGGCACAACAAACCCTTTGCAATCTGACCTAGGTTACCTTCCTTTCCCTGCATGAATTCTTCTATGTGTACAGTTCTCCAGCCAACCAGAATCATCTATGGCCTCCAAAATATCAATGAAGTGAAGTATTAGTCGCTCAGCTATGTCTACCTCTTTGTGACCCTATGGACTCCTCTGTCCATGGGATTCTTCAGGCAAGAATCCTGGACTGGGCTGCCATTCCTTCTCCAGGCAATATATCAATACTTAGCATTTAATGCCTAGGAATCTATGAACTTATTCTTTCTACTTATAATATCCTTGCTTACATTTTTCTGGACACTCTAGTGGAAATTTCCTACTCAGCTTTTCTCATTACTATAAATGTCACCTTTTCTGAGCTTCAGGACTGATTTCCTTTAGGATGGACTGGTTGTATCTCTTGCAGTCCAAGGGACTCTCAAGAGTCTTCTCCAACATCACAGTTCAAAAGCATCAATTCTTCAGTGCTCAGCTTTCTTTATAGTCCAACTTTCACATCCATACATGACTACTGGAAAAACCAAAACTTTGACTAGATGGACCTTTGCTGTCAAAGTAATGTCTTTGCTTTTTAATATGCTGTCTAGGTTGGTCATAATGTTTCCTCCAAGGAGCAAGTGTCTTTAAATTTCATGGCTGCAGTCATGAACTGCAGGGATTTTGGAGCCCAAAAAATTAAAGTCTGACACTATTTCCATTGTTTCCCCATCTATTTGCCATGAAGAGATGGGACCGGATGCCATGTCTTAGTTTGCTGAATGTTGAGTTTTAAGCCAACTCTTGCACTCTCCTCTTTCATTTCATCAAGAGGCTCTTTAGTTCTTCTTCACTTTCTGCCATAAGTGTAGTCTCATCTGCATATCTGAGGTTATTGATATTTGTCCCAGTAATCTTGATTCCAGCCTGTGCTTCATCCATACAGCATTTCTCACGATGTACTCTGCATGTAAGTTACATAAGCAGGGTGACAATATATAGCCTTGACGTATTCCTTTTCCAATTTAGAACCAGTCTGTTGTTCCATCTCAGGTTCTAACTGTTGCTTCTTGAACTGCATACAGATTTCTAAGGAGGCAGGTAAGGTGGTCTGGTATTCCCATCTCTTTAAGAATTTTTCAGTTTGTTGTGATCCACACAGTTAAAGGCTTTGGCATAGTCAATAAAGCAGAGCTAGATGTTTTTCTGGAACTCTCTTGCTTTTCTGATAATCCAACAGATGTTGGCAATTTGATCTCTGGTTCCTCTGCCTTTTCAAAAACCAGCTTGAACATCTGTTAGTTCACAGTCCATATACTGTTGAAACCTGGCTTGGAGAATTTTGAGCATTTATTTGCTAGCATGTGAGAGGAATTCAATTGTGCAGTAGTTTGAACATTATTTGGCATTGCCCTTTTTTGGGATTGGAATGAAAACTGACCTTTTCCAGCCCTGTGGCCATTGCTGGGTCTTCCAAATTTGCTGGCATATTGAGTGTAGCACTTTCACAACATCACCTTTTAGGATTTGAAACAGCTCAGCTGGAATTCTATCACCTCCACTAGCTTTGTTCGTAGTGATGCTTCCTAAAGCCCACTTGACTTCACATTCCAGAATGTCTGGCTCTAGGTGAGTGATCACACCATCGTGATTATCTGGGTCATGAAAATCGTTTTTGTATAGTTCTTCTCTGTATTCTTGCCACCTCTTATTATTTTCTGCTTTTGTTAGGACCATACCATTTCTGTCCTTTATTGTGCCTATCTTTGCATGAAATGTTCCCTTGGTATCTCTAATTTTCTTGAAGAGATCTCTAGTCTTTCCTATTCTATTGTTTTTCTCCGTTTCTTTGCATTGATCCCTCAGGAAGGCTTTCTTATCTCTCTTTGCTGTTCTCTGAAACTCGGCATTCACTGGAGGACTGATGCTGAAGCTGAAACTCCAATACTTTGCCACCTGATATGAAGAACTGACTCATTGGCAAAGACCCTGATCCTGGGAAATATGGAGTGCAGGAGAATGGGACGACAGAGGATGAGATGGTTGGATGGCATCACCAACTCAATAGACATGAGATTGAGTAAACTCCAGGAGTTGGTGATAGATGGGGAAGCCTGGCGTGCTGCAGTCCATGTGGTTGCAAAGAGTCGGACACAACCGAGTGACTGAACTGAACAGAATTTCTGAGATTCTGTAATGAACTTTAAGCATATTTTATATATCTTAACATCTCCAGAATGCTATATCAAATAAATACTTACTGTGTGAGTGATTAACTGTGATGGGGAGCACAGAAAGTTATCCAAAATTTGGTTTCCTCTTTCCAAGACATATTATGCTGCTACTGCTAAGTCGCTTCGGTCGTGTCCGATTCTGTGTGACCCCAGAGACGGCAGCCCACCAGGCTCCCCCGTCCTTGGGATTCTCCAGGCAAGAACACTGGAATGGGTTGCCATTTCCTTCTCCAATGCATGAAAGTCAAAAGTGAAAGTGAAATCGCTCAGTCGTGTATGGGGACTTCGCGACCCCATGGACTGCAGCCTACCAGGCTCCTCCGCCCATGGGATTTTCCAGGCAAGAGTATTGGAGTGGGGTGCCATTGCCTTCTCCTCAGACATATTATGGAAGTATGGAAAAGAGAGTGTGTTGGACATAACTAGAACAGTAGATGGTATTTGAGAAGAAATGGACTAGAAAGAAAAGTTAAAGAACGGAAGAAAAAAAGGTGGATATGCATATTCTTTCGAGGCACAATGCAAGGTTGGTCACATGTGTTGTCACCATCTCTGAGATCCTGATTATAAACATTTTTTATTATTGGAAAGTGTAATTAGGACCTTCTGCAGAATTGTTTAGAACCAAAACCTCCCTGACACAATTTTTATAGTGTCTGTATATTTGTGATGCAAGGTCTTATAAAGGTTTTTACTGAAAACTACCTCTAACCAGTCTTTTTACCAACAATAAATTATTAATTAAAAAAAATAAAATGTAAACACATTCTTGTGGCCTTAATAATAGAAAAAAGCAACAAATAATAATCAAATATATAATATGGACAATAACATTTTCAATAAACAAAGCTTATTAATATTACAAAAATAAAGGACCTAGTCAAAAGATATTTAATATCATTGCTTTTCAACAAACAGACTGTCAAAGATACACACAGAAAAACCATAGACAGAAACAGCACTAGGTAATAATTATTTAAATATTTGTCCTGATAATCACATACATGCAAATTAAACAATAAATTACCATTTCCAAATGTAGTAAGCCACAGAGCACTGTAATTGTTAGTTTACCTGTTAGTATTTTCTAAGTTAAAATAGTAGAGGGCTAGACTGTGGCTTTTGATTAAGCAGAAACATGGCTACCAAGCAAAATCTACACCTATGTCTTGAACAAACTAACTAATGAATGTATGCATATGTGAACGGAAAGGATAGCACTTATCAACAGAAGGTACTGTGGATTGGACCCTTTCAAACACTACACTTCAAATATAGATTCTAAGCATAGCAACATAGGCTTACTGAACAATACTTCACTCATTCATAAAGTATTGTGTTATAGGTACCAAACATTTCTACAAACCATTTAACATATCCAAAACCAAATTTCTCATCTTCAACAAACCTGCTGTTCTCACATTCTTTGTCTTGCTCTCCCCTACAGGTCAGAGGCAAAACAATTACCTTCCTCCCTCCAACTCCCATTTTCAGGTTGTCACTATACCCCTTTGCTTTTACTTCCTAATTGTGCCTCTTTCCTTTACTACAGTCTTCACTCATTTCCTTCCTTTTCAGCCATTACAATATATTCTTAATTAACTTTTCTGCTTTCATTTCAACCCACTTCAATCAGTTTTCCAACGTGCAGCTACACTGCACTTCTTGACTTGAAATTCCTGAGTGACTTGAAGTCCTTGCGTAGAGTGGAAAGGCATCTCCCTAATTTGCAGCTACATGATTTCACTGATTGCATTATAAGCTTCACATGCACACACTGAACCACAGACATACCAAATTCTCATACTTCTGGGTTTTGCATCTGTTAGTCCCTGGATATTCTTTCCAATCTTGAACACCTGGCAGGGTCATATTTATTCTACCTGGCCAGACTAAGGTGATATTTCCTTTGTGAATCTTTCCTTAAATTCTCTCTACAGATATGATTACTCTTTTCTTTTCAATACCCATGTATCTCTATGTAAGGGGCTTCTCCAATGGCTAAGCAGGTAAATAATCCGCCCTCAACTCAGGAGACATAGAAAATGCAGGTTTGATCCTTGGATCAGGAAAATCCCCTGGAGGAGGAAATGGCAACCCACTTCAGTGTTCTTGCTTGGGAAATCCCGTGGATAGAGGAGCTTTGTAGGCTACAGTCCGTGCAGTCGGCTGTTATTACATCTATCTTACTATGTTATGGGTCTGTCAGCTACTCAACTTCCGTGTACTTTCAGTGCCTGGTACATGCAGTTCTAAAACTATTCAATGTTTGCTATTATGCAGATAGTACCAAATGACAAAGGAGCTCTAGGTGGAATTACTCAGAATTACTCAGGCAGACTGATTGACTCAACAAACTTGAACTTCAGCATATTTCCTGTTAAAAACTTTTAAAAGTAGTTTCTTACATTTGTGTTTTCATAGACTAAAGCAACATATGTACTTTAATATTTAATACTATGATATTGTGACTTACAAGAAAAATATATATTTGTTCATTCAGATGACCAAAATATATTCCTTATACATATATATTTGTTCTTCTTCTTTGATTCCTAGTTCACAGCTCGCAAAACCCTTGGAATCTCCTAAGTGTTCAGAGTGATAAAGATGTCTTTTGTTCGCTATGTTAATGAAATGACTTTTGGAAAGTGATATTGTGATCAGACGGTTGGAACTTAAAGTACCACCCTCTGAATTCTGGGGAGGGGAGAGTGGCTGATGGCTGAGTGACTTCAGTCACTAAAGGCCAGTGATTTGAACAATCATATCTGCGTAATTAAGCCTCCATAAAATCTCCAAAAGGACTAGCTTTGAAGAGTTTCTGGGTTGGTGAGCACGTGGAGATGTAGAGAGAGGGGTGTACCTGCAGAGGGCATGGAACCTCGGTACCTATCCTCATACCTGTTCTAAACATCTCTTTCTTCCCTCTGGTTTTTCCTGAATTCTTTTATAATAAACTGGTGAACTAGTAAGAAAAATGCCTAAGTTCTGCGAGCTACTTAGCAAACTAATCATACCTAAAGAGGGGGTCTTGGGAACCTGATTTACAGCCAGTTGGTCATAAATATAGATGATGCCAAGCATGAACCTGGCATCAAAAGAAATGGGGGAAACAGTCTTCTACTATGTCTCCCTAACTAGTAGAATCTGTCTGTAGGCCACCCTGATGATGTCTGGAGCGCTCCTTGATGTACCTGGGGTGGCGGGGGAACACCCTTCTCCACACCTTGGAATTGATGTCAGGACGTTTTAATGCTGACCAACTATAATCTGAATGTTAAGAAAATACTTCATAACTTAAAAGATAACATAATGCTAATTAGAATACATAGCAAGAAACGTGCACTATAATATTGATTATATGACTTCTATATAAAATGGAGGGCAAAAATATTTATACTGTAAGACTTTATGGAATCAAGGATATAATTATATTAAATCTTATCTCTAGTTTCCTGAAACATTTAAACTATTGATTTAGCAATACAATTATCTAAAATATATTTTAAAAATAATTCCCAAGTGATTTTGACATGATTTTGTTCTTTCAATGGCTTAAAGTAAGAAGAAGGTATAAAAACGTGGCAAATTTAGATGAATTAACTATAGTGTTATTTATTGGAAATGGCAACTCACTCCACTATTCTTGCCTAGAGAATCCTAAGGACAGAGGGGCTGGTGGGGGGCTACAGTCCATGAGATCAACTGAAGCATCTTAGCAAGCAAGCAAACCTTCAGAAGCAGAGTAAGAACTCGCTTCAATATTCCACTTGCTTTCAGTTTTATAACCGACATTCCAAAAAGCTTTTGTACCTTATGAAGAAATGTAAATGCCCATGCCAATTATTTTTGATGTTAATAAGAAAGTCTACTGTAATGTATGAAGTTTATGGAATAGCATAGTGAATTGTAAGGTCTGTGTCCTATTTTTGGCTTAGATTTTTAAGAAAAGTGAAATTTGGTATACTGTATTACTATTCTATAATTTATTCTTTAAAAAAAACATAGTTCTATAGCTTGTCCCATGTTTTTCCATGCTGATTTTGGAGAAATGCCAGAGATTACATTTAGAGCCTTATAAGAAATAAGAAAAAGACCAAACAGAAACTTAAGGTTCATTCAGAAAGAAAGGTATTAGAATCATCTCTATTAACTAGGTTAATGGAAGGGAACCATAGCTCAGAAAATAAAAAACTAAATGCTCTGATGCATCCAGGTAGTAACATTGCAGGGAACAAGAAGGGTAAAAAATAGTGGGTGAAAGGAAAACTATATAACAGGGATGAGAACAACAGCATCATGTCTCTAAATTATAGGTGAATAATTTAAAATACCAATGATCGTTACAAAATTTAAAGCCTACCATGTGTGGACATAAGGTTATTTCATTTAATTTCCAGGTTGCTATGAGATACAGTAAGGATTATCTGTTTATAAGCATTTAAAGCATTTTCTCAAAGAGCAATACAAATATATGAAAGTCATCTTTTGAATTTGGCATGCTAGTATCGACTATGAATTTTACTTGGTAGACTGATAAAAAGTGTTCCCATTTTCTTCAATATGAGACCTGAAAGAGAGCCTGAAGCCCTAAAAACATTACATACACCACTGAAAGAACTTTCTCATCAGCTTTTATTCAGTCCACAACCTCTGGATTTAGACCACCAGGAAGTTATTTTAAGGTATTTTCAAGTCAAATGAGCAGCAAGCACTGCCATTAGAGCATACAGGTACACTACAGAAACATGAAAATGTTCTGTTGCTGTTACTAGATGTAAAGTACTGCAAAGTGTTAATTCAGCACATGTTTCGGTCATTATGAAATAATCAACAGATAATTCATCGTTCATATGAAATCAGTGATAATGATTGCATCTGAAAAAGATAAGGACTATGATCTAGATATAACAATAAAACCAAATGCTATATTTAGTCATCCCCTGATGCTCCTTCCATGGCATCACTCTGTAATCTGATCAGTTACACTTTACTACCTTTAGTCAGTGCTTCCCTGGTGGCACTGTGGTAAAGAATCAGCTTGCCAATGCAGAAGACACAGGTTCAATCCGTGGTTCTGGAAGATCCCCTGGAGAAGGAAATGGCAACCCTCTCCAATATTCTTGTCTGGAGAATTCCACGGACAGGGGAGCCTGGCTGGCTATAGTCCATGGGATCAGAAAGAGTCAAATACTCAGGTGCTTAATGAATACTTGTTTAATTAATATGGCATAGTTTTTACTACTTTATGCCATTCGAGGCTGACTGTAGGATGATTGTGCTTCTTAAAACTTCTTACAAAACTAGTGGTTGGAACATCTCAGAATTCTCCAACTGACTGATTTGAAATCATTGGCTTTACACTCTTCCCATAAAACCGCAGGTCTGTACAGCTTTATAGACAATAATGAGAACACTTAATTACACATGCACAGTAGCAATAATCTCTAAAGGCAATTTAATTTCTAAGCCATGTACTATAATCTCAGCCAAATGACAGATTTGCACAAATCAAACTGGGGTGAAGTTGAAGATGAAAACCAATCTGTCTCACTTTGCACAACCCTAAACCTAACTTTAAATCTTTGGTAACTTGTAACTTATAAGTTATATTAGGACCAAATACTGTAAAAGAGTATTTTTTTAATTAGTGAGATGTTCTCAGTGAAAATATATAATCCAGGCTGTGCACAGCTGAATGCTGAAAGCATAACATACATATTCCTTTTTTTGGAGAAGGATGTAATTACAAGTAAGGACACAAGCTTGCTATGTGTTAGGTAGGTTCCACATGTATACATTGTGTTGAAATATTTTAAAGGTTAATGAAATAATAATGTAAAAATAATCTAATTCATAATTAATGCACTTTTAGAGGTTGTGATGTCATTTTTGATGGCTGTATTTTTCTCAGAACATCTACCATTCATCATTAAACAGATTGATATAAAAGTAGTCCTGTTTTTTTTCAGAAATTTGAGATGTATAATAATACTTTGGCCACCTGATGCAAAGAACTGACTCATTTGAAAAGACCCTGATGCTGGGAAAGATTGAAGGCAGGAGGAGAAGGGAACGACAGAGGATGAGACGGTTGGAAGGCATCACCGACTCAATGGAAATGAGTTTGACTAAACTGGGAACTGGCAATGGACAGGGAGGCCTGGCATGCTGCAGTCCATGGGGCTGCAAAGCGTCAGACATGACTGGGCGACTGAACTGAACTGAATATTTCTGCTCAATAAAGCACTGAATATATAAATGACTTACAAAAATGATCTGCAAGTAGCATGTCACAATTTGATATTTTAAAATTTGGACATAAGGTACAATAATTTAGTACAAAAAAAAAGTATACCATTACTTTGCCAAATATAAATCTTTACCCATAGACTATTATTTTTTTCCCTGCTAGGAACAATTAACATGAGATTTACTCTTTTAACAAATTTTGAAGTGTGTAATACAGTATTGTTAATTAACAGTAAGTACTATATTGTAAAGCAGATCCCTAGAATCTGTTTATCACACTGTTGTTGTTGTTCAGTCACTAAAGAGTCAGTTGAGTCTGACTCTGTGACCCCACGGACTGCAGCATGCCAGGCTTCAGTGTCCTTCACTAATTCCTGGAGTTTGCTCAAATTCATGTCCACTGAGTCAGTGAGGCTATCTAATCATCTCATCCTCTGCTGCCGCTTCTCCTTTTGCCTTCAATCTTTCCAAGCATCAGAGACCTTTCCAATGAGTCGGCTCTTCACATCAGGCAGCCAAAGTACTGGAGCTTCAGCGTCAGCATCAGTCCTTCCAATGAATATTCAGGATTGATTTCCTTTAGGATTGACTGGTTTGATTCCCTTGCTGTTCAAGAGACTCTTTAGAGTCTTCTCCAGCATCACAATTCGAAAGTATCAATTCTTCAGCACTCAGCCTTCTTCATGGTCCAACTCTCACATCTGTACATAAAATATTATCATATATAATGGAAATTTTATTGTTTTAAAATGTCATTAGTTCTTCTTCATAGCAACCAGAATAAGAAGCCAATACATCATCTTGATTTGAAAATATTCTGTTAAATGTAAAACTAAAATTTACATTAATGACTTTGGCTATGTAGCTCAAATAAGCCAACTGGGAAAAAAGAAAATCTGTATACTGTATTTCATAGGTAGCAACAGGAACTTCATACAAGTATGATGCTGAAAGCTTCAGAAGTCTAGGAGAAATAAGTTATTTCAAAAATGAGTTTTGATTTAAACATAAGCTTGAGGTAGTTATGAAAAACATTAGGGGAAATTGGAAAGACCTTGTTAAAATAATTGAGCTTACAGAAGCAGTGATAAGAATGTAAATCTGAAAATTGCCTTTACATCACATAGCTAGCTAAATAATCCTAAAAGTGGAATCACTTTTCTTTCTCTCAAAGCAAAATTGGAATTTTAATAGGTACAAGGAAAAGTGGTATGGAAACCAGAGCACGTGGATTTCCATATCTTGCAAGACACATTAAGGCAGATGAAAAAGGATATGGTTTTAACTTTTAAATTTCTAAAACTGAAGATACTTTTAGTTTTCTTTTATAATATACTATGACTTTATCAACCATGGATATATTTAAATTTTGGGAATAAACAAATAATATTTCCAACTCCCCCCCCCCCCAGAAAGACATACACCAATTATTGATGCACTTATGCATTTATCTTCTTATACTTTGTTTTGTTTTGTTTCAAGGTATGCTTACCCGGAGAAGGCAGTGGCAACCTACTCCAACATTCCTGCCTGGAAAATCCCATGGATGGAGGGGCCTGGTAGGCTACAGTCCGTGGGGTCACAAAGAGTTGGACACGACTGAGTGACTTCACTTTCACTTTTCACTTTTGTGCATTGGAGAAGGAAATGGCAACCCACTCCAGTGTTCTTGCCTGGAGAATCCCATGGAGAGAGGCGCCTGATAGGCTGCCATCTATGGGGTTACACAGAGTTGGACACGACTGAAGTCACTTAGCAGCAGCAGCAGCAGCAACTCCTTTCAGATGTTTGGAATTTTGATGCATTTGTAAAAACTCTGCTTTGACAATGTTACAAATGATTTAATTATTTTTCATCAGTTTGCAGGGGCTAGATTTCTTGGTCTGGTGCTGCACAATTGATAGGACACTCAAGGTTCATGAACTATAACAACTGTGACAGCACTGGAGAAAAAGGGGAACAAATATATCAGTGAGGCTATGTGACAGCTGCTAGATTTCCTCGAGTTGAAGAAAGCTAATTATAAGCATCAAGTATTGTCATAGATGGGCTTCTCTTGTTGCTCAGTGGTTAAGAATCCACCTGCCAAAGTCAGGGATGCAGGGTTCAACTCCTGGGTCAAGGGAGATCCCCTACAGGAGGAAATGGCAACCCTCTCCAGCATAATTGCCTGGAGAATCCCATGGACAGAAGAGCCTGGCCGGCTACCATGTACAAGCTTGCAAAGAGTCGGACACAACTGAGTACACAGACACACAAATTGGCATAAATAGGAGTTTAGGTGAAAAGTGCAAAAGAAAAACAGACACAGAGTAGTTGGTTAGAGCTACTGGATAGGCTTATGCCACCAAGTAGGTATGCATCATGCACGATGAACCGTGAACAAATATATCAGTGAGGCTATGTGACAGCTGCTAGATTTCCTCGAGTTGAAGAAAGCTAATTATAAGCATCAAGTATTGTCATAGATGGGCTTCTCTTGTTGCTCAGTGGTTAAGAATCCACCTGCCAAAGTCAGGGATGCAGGGTTCAACTCCTGGGTCAAGGGAGATCCCCTACAGGAGGAAATGGCAACCCTCTCCAGCATAATTGCCTGGAGAATCCCATGGACAGAAGAGCCTGGCCGGCTACCATGTACAAGCTTGCAAAGCTTGCAAAGAGTCGGACACAACTGAGTACACAGACACACAAATTGGCATACATAGGGGCTTAGGTGAAAAGTGCAAAAGAAAAACAGACACAGAGTAGTTGGTTAGAGCTACTGGATAGGCTTGTGCCACCAAGTACGTATGCATCATGCATGATGAACCAAAAGACTGAGTCTTAGAAGATCTAAGTAGGAGACAGAAATCTGGACAGTTTTAGAAAAAAACACTGTGTTGCTATTATTTCTTCCAAACTATTCTAGGAGACAGTTTTAGCAGATTGTGTGCTATGTACTTAGTCTGTCCCACTTCCTACGATGAACCTGCCCAGAACTGGGTGAGTGCACACATTCTCTTCTGATTAACGGCTTGTCAGGAAGTCTTAATGTTTAATGTGCTCTCATACTCTGATTATCAAGTAGTCTGTTGAGTTCTCTAGTTGACTTTCTGCATCTCATCTACCAGTGATTTGGTAATCCTAATTCTTACTAACTTTATAGATCTTGTTAAACCATCTAATTTCTAACATGTGGAGGAAAGCTTCAGAGATCCATGCCAAATATAATAAAATCCCAACATATGCTCATTTACTATCCCTCAGAACTCTACGCTAATAAACAGAGCTCAGAAAACACCACTGCTAAAGTTTCCCTAAGAGGAAAAGTGCTATATAAACTTTTTAAGCATGACACTAATTCACAAAGTTCATTTTCTCCAACTATGAGAGATCAAAAATTCATCTATGCTATGGTCTATTCTCAGTAATGAATTGTTAGTCTTCAACTTAGGTAGTTCTATCTAAATACTAAAGCTAAAATGTCTTGAGATCTGACACACTTTCTGCAACCCCACTGAAGGCAGTTCTTATAACAATGAAAGTCAAAAATAGATCAGAATTGTTGCCATTATAAAGAAACAATGATGTAACATCTAGAGAAAACAACTTATCTGTGTTTTACTTTGTTTTATTTGTCCTAGTAACTTCTCTTTCTCCTAGTGATTTGTACTTTTAGGGAAAGAAGTCTAAGCAAGTGTGTGCTTAGTAGCTCAGTTGTATCCAACTCTTTGCAACCCCATGAACTGTAATCTGCCAGGCTCCTTTCTCCATGGGGATTCTCCAGGCAAGAATACTGGAGTGGGTTGCCATGCCCTCTTCCAGGGGATCTTCCCAACTCAGGGATTGAACCCAGGTCTCCCGCATTGTAGGTGGATTCTTTACCATCTGAGCCACCAGGGAAGCCCTATCTAAGAATATGTATCAACATTACCTATCTCCATGTTCATTCTTCTTGGATATGAAAGTCCAGATAACAATGAACGATTCTAAGACTTTTTCTCCCTACGTTTCGGGAGACAGCACCATGAAACTCATTGGTCATAGGGAATGCAGTTAAGTTTCTTTGTTGCTTTTTACCAACATTTGCTATTTCTCAGTCAGCTACAAATTAGAATAAGTTATTGTTGGTCATAAATGTCACTTGACAGTGGTGAAAAACTTAAAAAAGAAGGTAAGATGTGTGAGCTCTCAGAATCTGGAAAATTTTTAGAAGTTAGTTTCAACAGATTAATACATTTGTTTACCAGTTGAGTACTATGTCACATAATTCAGTATTTTGAACTTACTGATATACTTCCCAAACTGTTCAGTGTCATAACCCACATGTTACTTATGAGAATAAAACTTAACTATTACTTTGGAGTAAAGTTGAGGTTCTATTCATTCATTATTTAATCACTATTGGAACATAATTTCTAAGCAATCATTGATGAGTGTCCCTTGGACTGCAAGGAGATCCAACCCTGTCTCTTATACACATCTAGATGTGTATAAGAGACAGATGTTAATACAGTAATTGCCATTTAAAATATCATCAAAATTATAACTGGATGTTCTTTTCTAGAAACACCTCTTCAAGGATTAAACACAATATATATAAACATTTATATAACAAATATACAAAAGCCATTGGTTCAATATAAACCAAACAGCTAAGAGATACCAAAGACCCATAGTTTATTGCATGTATTTTCCTTTGATTTAAATATCTGTCTATTCTAAAATATATACTATCATTGGATCTTAGCAATCTGCTTACTCCCAAATTGAAGCTAATCACTAATTCAAAAATACTAAGGATTTTTTAAAAAGGCCAAAATACTTTCAAGGAAAAAGCACAAAACAAGACCCTCAATATTTCACTGTCTGACTTTCATTTGCAATAGTGATTTATAACATGGTGATCGAGGGGTCACTATCAGAGTCACAGTGATTCCCAAATACTGGGGCTTCAGGGACTATTCTAGAACAGAAGAGTGACACCAAAATGTGCCAAATATTTCATAGTCAATAATGTGCTGTTTTCTATGTCTTGCTAATTAAGGGACATTGAGTTTCATTGCAGGAGTAGTAGTGGACAGTTTCAGATACCATTTTGCTTCTGAGTCTTCCATGTTGCTTTAGAAAATTCAAATATCGTAGGTTTCCACTGTTTCTCATTTTGCTGTGTCACCTGAAAGTAACCTGTAAAGGTTTAAATTTCTAGAGACCCTGAGAAGCCTCCCACACTACACATCATTAGGAGTTTTCAGAGTAAAGTGTAATAATTGTTAACTCAAACACTGTTTCCTGTGACTTCATCCATTTCCATAGAAAATGCTGGGTCTGCTCAAACTCTGCTTTTGTGAGTGGGAGTTAAGCATGTATCTGTGGTGGTAGAAGGAAGAAGAGGAAACAGCAGAAGCTCTAACGAAATGCTGCTACTGCTACTGCTAAGTTACTTCAGTCATGTCTGACTCTGTGCGACCGCATAGACGGCAGCCCACCAGGCTCCCCCGCCCCTGGGATTCTCCAGGCGAGAACACTGGAGTGGGAGCAAGGTTCAATTTTCTAAGGCTTGCATGGGCCTGAAATAAATCTTACTAATTAATGCTTTTGTCCCCCTTACAAGGCAATTCATTGGAGTAAGCTTTGATTGATTAATAAACTGATAATTTACTTTGATGTATCTTTCAATCATTGTACTTTTCATATTCTCTGCAGATCAGATCACATGTGTGTTTCCCTTAAACTTGTGACTATCAGTGATGATAATGCAGGAATTTCAGCAAAGAAAGAGCTCTATAACATAAGCTTCCAATGTAGCTAATAGACAGATGCAGTTTTAATTTAACACGCTCAACTTTTTATAATAACATTTCATTATTTTTCATATTTAATATAGATTACTTTTATTTTATGTAGAGATCATTATGAATTTCAAACCACATATCATATATCTTTGTGATTGGCTATAATTATATACTGGTTTGCATTATAACATATACAGGAAACAAATTTGTAACTATTCTGGCATTCTTTACGTTGTTTATACATCCATTGCTTATCCCAGCTCTGACACATATTAGCTGAATGAATGACCAGTCAAGCCTCTAAAGTCTGGTTCCCTATGCATAAATGGGATTTATAATTTCTTCTTTATGGTGCTGTGGAATAATCAGAATAAAATATATGAAATGCCAAAGAATTACTAAGTAATAATTTGATTATGCATTTGTTCCTTCATACTGTCTATAAATCATCCATCTTACTAATTAGCCTTTTAAGCCAAGAGTTGGAAATAAAGAAAAGGTCCACATGGTCTTTGGTTTTATTTGCTTGATAAATAGCACACACAAAAAATTTATTTGGAAAATAAATAAATATATGTCTCATGTTATCCATAACCTTCCACAAAAGTCATTAACAAAAAACTGGAAATAAGTTCACTCAGTCTGAATAGTGCTCTTTCCACTTGCACTTGTTCATTTTTCTATCCTAGTATAGGGATATTTTTGAAATAAGTCAAAGATCAGACTCTGCTTTTTTTGAATTTATACAAAAGAAATGAGAGTATCTCTACAGAGGCTTAAAATAGAAGTTTAAATTCCCAGGATTACTTATTATTCAGCTTCCTGGACAGGGATGTGTAAACTGTTGGCTTCTGTCTTACAATATAACATCTCAAGATTCTAAAAATATTGCACGTTTCCAAAGAAGGACACTGTTCTTTAAATTTACAAAAAATTCCCTGTAGACATCTTGAGCGGAGTTTTCTGAAGAACAACTAAACTTAGGCACTCCACCAGCAGGGACAGACCTAGAAGCAATTTAGAAGCCAACAGGCATTCAACAAAGACCCAGCTGCTACAGCTTTAGGAATTTTTCCTATCTTTGCCATCCATGTCTTGTAATTACTATTGAAAGGAAAAACAGAAGGGATAGAAAATGTGGTTGAAGTTTAATTAATTATGGCTATGCTTTATTTATATTCAATATTATAACAATGTATTTTTTAAAATTTTGGTAATGTTTCTTTTCACAAGAAAACACTTAAGACAAATGCTTTTAGTCCCTTCCCTTTTGGCTCAGCTGGTAAAGAATCTGCCTGCAATGCAGCAGACCTGGGTTCGATCGATCCCTGCATTGGGAAGATCCCCTGGAAAAGGGGAAAGCTCCCCACTGTAGTATTTTGACCTGGGGAATTCCACGGACTATATAGTCCATGGGGTCGCAAAGAGTCAGACACGACTGAGCGAATTTCACTTTCACACAAGCTATACATCTTCTATCTCATTTTCATGCATACATATATACACATATACAACAGAAATATCCTATTTTTCAGAGTAATAAGATAAAAAATCTATCTTTATCAATTCATGTGAGATAACTGTCCTAGTCAGCAGTAATAGAGGCTAAATTTCTAATCCACAAGCATCTTTATGCATGTTCCCATCAATTCAATCTTCTGCTGAACCAGATATCCTATTTTCAGTGAAGTTTTCATGGGATCACAAAGAAAAATGGAAATTTGTAAGTAAGCAGACAATTACTGGCTTCCTGAGTTCAGCATTGGTCAATAAAGTTCCAAATGATCAACAAACTACCATTAGTAAATTCACTTTTTTAAATTTCTGCAGTGGAAAAGCCCTTAGAATGCCTTTAACTGCCCTGTGCCATGTTAGATCCTTCTAGATCAGGTAATGCCATCGGACCTGGAAGCCCAAGATTTGTGAAATGTTGGAAAGGATCCCATCAGATCAAAAAATTAAAAAACAAAAGAGCTCCTTTGAATATTCTTGAAATAGCTGAAGAAGACCCGTTCACCTATTCATTTACCATTTATATATTCATTTATTCAACTTTATTCTGTGGTTACTATCCTTACTACTGTCAATATCCACTCATTTGAGTTTACTTTCTGTAATTCCAATGATGATAGTGCTCATATTTAGACAAAACCTGGGAAAATTAGTTAAGCCTCTATGTAATTGTCTGAGGTTGTATGTTAAGATGTTCATTGCCATTCCCATAAATGGGAATTTTTAAATATCCACAGCTGAATCAAATATCCATTCTAAATATCTTCTACACCATCATGTTCTACCTGCATGAACTTAGCAACTGCTTTACAATTCTGTATTAGTTTACTAATCTAAAAAATAGTGGGTAAAAGAAATCACTGTCTCTTAAGAGTTCTAAGGATTTACTTAACTCTGTATGACAGATGTAAAGAAATGACATGTGGACACAGTGGGGAAAGGGGACAGTGGGATGAATTTGGAGAGTGACTTCAACATATATACACTGACTATNGGGATTGGGGGCAGGAGGAGAAGGGGACGACCGAGGATGAGATGGCTGGATGGCATCACTGACTCGATGGATGTGAGTCTGAGTGAACTCCGAGAGATGGTGATGAACAGGGAGGCCTGGCGTGCTGCGATTCATGGGGTCGCAAAGAGTCGGACACGACTGAGCGACTGAACTGAACTGATGTGTAAAACACACAGCTAGTGGGAAGTTGATGTTTAGTGCAGGGAGCTCAGCTCGGTGCTCTGTGATGACCTGGAGGCGTGGCAGTGGTGGGAGGGAGGCTCAAGAGGGAGAGGATATATATATATACATATAGCTCCCTGGTGGCTCAGGCAGTAACAAATCCGCCTGCAATGTGGGAGACCTGGGTTCGATCCTGGTTTGGGAAGATCCCCTGGAGGGGGGCATGGCAACCCACTCCACTATTATTGCCTAGAGAATCCCATGGAGAGGAGCCTGGTGGACTACAGTCCATGGGGTCCCAAAGAGCCGGACATGACTGAGCGACTAAGCGCAGCACAGCACATAGCTGACTCACTCTGTTGTATAGCAGAAACTATCACAACATTGTACAGCAATTATACTCCAGTAAAAAAAAAAAGAGTTCTAAGGATATAAGGAGATAATCCATTCAGGATAGTTACTGCAATATTGTAGTACTCAACCAAAATCAGTCACAGCTATTACTAAAAGAAGGCAGTTTAGAACTTTGAGCTTATTTCCATTCTTCTTCAAATTAAAAGATCCCATTCTATCCCATTTACTCTATAATTAATAAAATCACACTATCATTGTAATGGGAAACTCTGACATATTTTAAATATTTATATTGTTCTCTGTGATTTTGCCTTATAACAAAGGCCACTTGAATAATTATCTATAAAACACTTAAAATATCTTTAAAATAGGCATTCTTATTCAGATTCTTGAAACTTCAACTAAGAATTATGGATATATTGGCAAAAACTCCCAAAGAGCACAGTTTTGCTAACAAGAGGATTTGGGATGCCTCTATGCTTTATTTACCAGGAACTTAAAGAAAAGGAAAAAGAAAAAATCATACATGCTATGAAAGTAAGAATAAAATGAGTCTAAGGTACCCATCAACCAAGCAAAATATAAACTGCAAAATATACTTTAACTTTCTATAATATACATTAGTTTTCCTTTAACCACATTATTTAAAGACAATTACATATACTAGCAGTAAACTCTATAGGGGAGAAATAAAGGCACAGAAACAAACTCAGTCCTCTGCTTGTATCACTGTATATGTTTTAAGCCAGATATCAGTGTGAGCTTTTTGCAAATAATACTGACAGGCATCAATTATCTATGAATAAGAAATTTTTATTTTAAAGAAAACATTAATATAATGTAGGATAAATCAAGTTAAATTGTTCTTCATTGTCCTTAGAAACTGTAAATAATATATGTTGTGCCACTAACTAAAAGATAACTATAAGTTCTATTAATATACTTACTCTTATAAAAGATAAACAATTTTTAAAATTTTAGCTTAATTCAAGTGACTTAGCTTCAGATAAATCATTTATCCTTTATGTACACACTTTAAAGCTCTTCTTAATCCTAAAATTAACACTGTGTGTTGTTCATGTTATTCTCTTTCTCATTTTGTCTCTTTCCCTTTCCCTGAAATGTTCCATATGCTCTGCAAACAGAAAAGGACTCACACAAGTAACAATTGAAATAAGATTTGAAGAAATTGTAGAAAATTCTTCAAATACACAAGAATTTAAAGACTGAAAAGCAGAAAGGATAAAACGTGTAAAAGTAAAAATGTATGAGAGAAGTCTGCTTATAGTAAAGAATTCTCCATGGCTGGTGTGTAGACAATGAAGAGTCTTTCTTGAAGGTCAAAATAAAGAGTTCAGATATTTGTACACAGAGAGTTGTTACTGAAAGTTTAAGTTAGAGAACAAGACCAGAGATTGGATAGAGGGACTAGGTTACTTTGAGGGTAGGAGATCAATCAGTACCACCAACTCATATGGCTGAATTGGGGTTACACAAATAGTTAGAGCTCGATCCCAGTGTTTCCTTCTTTGCATACAAACACCGACTCTTCCCTCACCCTGGCAGAAGGGAATTTAATGATTCTTCATGGAATTTCAACCAGGAAACTTTCATAGAGATAGAAGCTCGGTGCAACAGGGAGTAGAGGTGAGGTACTGTATTGAGAGGGCTTCCCTGGTGTCTCAGATGGTAAAGAATCTGTCTGCAATGCAGGAGACCTGGGTTCAATCCTTGGGTCAGGACAGCCAAGTCAACAAGTCAACAAGAATGTCCAGGATTTGTGCCTGGACAATTCCATGGACAGAGAAGCCTGGCAGGCTACAGTCTATAGGGCTGCAAAAAGTTGGACATGACAGAACAACTAACACACAATACACTGTATTAATAAGAGCATTTTTAGGAGGCCAACATATTATTTTATATAAAACTAGATAGATCCCTAAAGAAAAAAGAAATCAACACGCAAAAGAATGAGAGTGTCGCTAGTAAATAGTTAAAATATAAACTAAGTATCTAGATCATTACGTCTCTAGTTCTTCACTACCAACATCAGTTCAGTTCAGTCAGTCATGTCCGACTCTTTGTGACCCCGTGGACCGCAGCATGCCAGGCCTCCCTGTCCATCACTAACTTCTGGAGCTTACTCAAACTCATGTCCATCGAGTCAGTGATGCCATCCAACCATCTCATCCTCTGTCGTCTCCTTCTCCTCCTACCTTCAGTCTTTCCCAGCATCAAGGTCTTTTCCAAGAGTCAGTTCTTTGCATCAGGTGGCCAAAGTATTGGAGTTTCAGCTTCAGCATCAGTCCTTTCAATGAATATTAAGGACTGATTTCCTTTAGGATGGACTGATTAGATCTCCTTGCTGTCCAAGCGACTCTCAAGAGTCTTCTCCAACACCACAGTTCAAAAGCATCGATTCTTCGGTGCTCAGCTTTCTTTATAGTCCAACTCTCACATCCATACATGACTACTGGAAAAACCAAAGCTTTGACTAGATGGACCTTTGTTGGCAAAGTAATCTCTCTGCTTTTGCATATGCTGTCTAGGTTGGTCATAGCTTTTCTTCCAAGGACTAAGTGTCTTTTAATTTCATGGCTGCAGTCACCATCTGCAGTGATTCTGGAGCCCAAAAATATAAAGTCTGTCAATATTTCCATTGTTTCCCATCTATTTGCCATGAAGTGATGGGACCACATGCCATGATCTTCATTTTCTGAATGTTGAGTTTTAAGCCAACTTTTTCATTCTCCACTTTCACTTTCATCAAGAGGCTCTTTAGTTCTTCTTCACTTTCTGCCATAAGGGTGGTGCCATCTGCATATCTGAGGTTAATCATATTTCTCCCAGAAATCTTGATTCCAGCTTGTGTTTCATTCAGCCCAGCATTTCTCATGATGTACTCTGCATATAAGTTAAATAAGCAGGGTGACAATATACAGCCTTAATGTACTCCTTTCCCAATTTGGAACCAGTCTGTTGTTCCATGCCCAGTTCTAACTGTTGCTTCTTGACCTGCATTTCTCAGGAGGCAGGTCAGGTAGTCTGGTGTTCCCATCTCTTTAAGAATTTTCCACAGTTTGTTGTGATCCCCACAGTCAAAGCTTTGGTGTAGTTAGTATAGCAGTAGTAGATATTTTTCTGAAACTCTCTTGTTTTTTTGATGATCCAGTGGATGTTGGCAATTTGATCTCTGGTTCTTCTGCTTTTACTAAATCCAGTTTGAACAGCTGGATGTTTGTGGTTCACGTACTGTTGAAGCCTCGCCTGGAGAATTTTGAGCATTACTTTACTAGCGTGTGAGATGAGTGCAATTGTGCAGTAGTTTGAACATTCTTTGGCATTGCCTTTCTTTGGAATTGGGATGAAAACTAACTTTTTCTAGTCATGTGGCCACTGCTGAGTTTTCCAAATTTGCCAGCATATTGAGTGCAGCACTTTAACAGCATCATCTTTTAAGATTCTCAAGAATCATTCTCAAGAAAGACCTTTAACTCATTCTCCACTCATTTCTTCCAAAATACAGAGTATTTCAACTTCCTGAGCTGCATGGCTTCCTGAAGCACACCACACTACCTTTTTTTCTTTTGGTGTTCTTTGTAGAAAACGTTTAGCTCTTAGCATATCTGATCTAGTCGGTCATCTACCAGTGTCCACAAAGAGTCAGCCACAACATAGCAATTGAATAGCAACACATTTCCCAGTCCTTAAAAACATATGATAAACATTCATTTATTGTCACCCAGTCTTTGTATTCAGTTTAATAAGGTCTTAGAAAGGAAAAAAGATAATTATTTTCAAGTTTATTTGTAAACTAGAAATCTTTATCTGTCATATTCAGGTAGGAAAATAGTTTCAGAGAAGTTAGTAATTTGTCATCGACACAGCTGATAACTGGTCAAACACAAAATTAATTTGAGATGTATCTGTCTCCGAGGCCATTTTTCCCTTGTCCTGTATTCTTTAGACAAAACAATTAAGATTTCTTGATAAGGAAACTGAGACATGTTTCAGCAATCAGTAACAAATAAAAACAATGTTTGAACCAACAAATCATATGGACTAATAGAACTTGAGGTAATTTTGATAATAAAAAACATAATGCCTATGCTCCCTAAACTCTTAATTCTCTAATTTTACTTTTGAGTTTTTGCTCACTTACTGTTAAAAAATAATTGTAAATTCCTACTAAGCCCTCAAAAGACAAACCAAAAGAGCTCTCGTGCTGACAGCAATAAGGATGGTAATGTATCATCCCGGCATGGTACTGCTTGGAAGTATTTCAGTAAACAGGATAAAGCTATGTTAGACCAGAAGAGCCAGTGCCCTCCCATCACCTTTATAGGAGCCATACAGTGATTATGAGAAGCATGGACATAAAACCACCTTTATAATCATAAAAGGTTTTACACCATTTGAAGCTGACCTATGGATGATGCTAAGGGCTAACTTTCTTTTTCTCTTTAGTAAAGTCCTTCGGCAAGTGGTATTCTAGGAAAAAGTTTAAGCAGCTCTGGGTTTAAGACAGTTGAATTTCAACAGCTATAATGTTAAGTTGGTAATTGCCCACGTAAACAACTCAAATATATCTGTTTACTTTACATGTTCTCGTGGGGGAAAAAAAGGGGATTGCATCATAAAATTCTAAAACCCACAAGTTTTAGCTCTTCTGTCACATCTCAGTGCATTTAATATCCTTCTGCCATATTATTTATGACTTCACAAAGAAAGTAGTTACTTCCTATTATCTGTTCAATAAATAAGTAGAGAAATGCAGGCTGCAGAGATACAATTTGTTAATGAAATAGCCCAGAGAATCTTCACAGTGTCTGGTCTTAGAAACTTGTGCAGCATCTATTAAAGCTTGCTTCTGTTCTATAGAGTGACTCCAGTATTTTACACATTGATATGCTGCACTCAGTTGGCTGAGGCATGCTTCCAGGATAGATTATGCCACATGAGTAATGCATGCTGTGCTACAACAGATACCTGACCACAGAGGCATGTTTAAACACTTCTCTCTACTTGTTCACCCTTCTTCTACTACTGGGAAGACTGTCTCACTTCAGAAACAAGGTAGATGTCGAATTGCCAGTTCTCAAAACTATTTTCAAGACGAAGAAGAGAAAGAAATCGTGCTGTAGTTTTAACCCAAATGTCATGACACTATGAAGGTACTATGCTCAAGAGAGAAGACTGCATCAGTACAAGTTATAGAAAACTTGTAAGAGATGCACCAGGCTCATCATTATCCCCATATTTGTATACTTTTGCCACCTTGAAAAAGAACAATTACAGAAATTCTCATGTGCTGTTTTTGAAGAACATTCACCTTTTGCTGACAATTTCCACTGTTAAAAGGAATAAGTACAAGGAAAAGAGTACTTACAATAATCTTTGCTCCCTTTATTTGCTGTGTAATTTTATTTTTCATGTAAAAATGAAGCTCTCCAAAGGATCTATGCCTTGTTAGCTAATGACATAAGATTTTGGGAAAAAAAACCTAGTGGAAGAAATATATAAGACATGTAAACTTACTCCTAATCTTAAACATAGCAGGTGTTTTAAAAGTGAACCTATGAATATATTTTGACTATAATCAAAACCTTACAGTGACCAAATGATGCTTAGGTCTGAAATACTATTTACTCTTTAAAGAGCAATTTAATTTCCTCTAGGAAAAAATATCTTATTTTTTTGCCAGGGCTGGAGTAGAGTATTGGCTCAGATTCACAATTTGTATGAAAGACTAGGGTACAAAACTCTGGGGGATATTCAGTACATATACATTTTGGTAATTTTGATGCTGAATATTATTTGTGAACTAACAATAGTCACTTTGATTTTTCTTAAATATTCAATTGTATTAACATGTATTTAGGAAATGTTCAAACCCATAACTCTAATATTTTGGCCACCTGATGTGAAGAGCTGACTCATTTGAAAAGACCCTGATGTTGGGAAAGATTGAAGGCAGGAGGACAAGGGGACGGCAGAGGATGAGATGGTTAAATGGCATCACCAACTCAATGGACATGAGTTTGTGTGGACTCTGGGAGTTGGTTATGGACAGGGAGGCCTGATGTGCTGCAGTTCATGGGGTCACAATGAGTCAGACACGACTGACTGAACTGAACTGAACTGAACCATTGTTATATATGTTAAGAACCTTGCCCTAAATGAATTTGAGTAGTCTCAGGAACTGATCTGCTATCAGTTGTTGCTGCTGCTAAGTCACTTCAGTCGTGTCCGACTCTGTGCGACCCCATAGACGGCAGCCCACCAGGCTCCCCCGTCCCTGGGATTCTCCAGGCAAGAACACTGGAGTGGGTTGCCATTTCCTTCTCCAATGCATGAAAGTGAAACGTGAAAGTGAAGTCGCTCAGTCGTGTCCGACTCTTGGCGACCCCATGGACTGCAGCCCACCAGGCTCCTCTGTCCATGGGATTTTCCAGGCAAGAGTACTGGAGTAGGGTGCCATTGCCTTCTCCGGCTATCAGTTGTTAGGCCCTTAAAAAGCATTCAAATTCAGAATTTAAGATCCTGCTCATAAAATCAAAATTAAGCTGGCAGTAAGAAAGTTTATTACTGAGAGCTTACAATGACTTTAATTTTACAGGATGCCTTCAGGAAAACCTGGGCTAAACTTGGTACAGACAAGACTGATCTCATTTAGGGAAAGTGAACTTGAAGACTGAAATCAAGAGAACTACTTGGAGGCTGAGGATAGCTATGAACCCATAGACTCTGCAAAGCCACTGAGGATTCGCAGCAGGAAAACATAAGTGGAACAGTTTGGAGAACAATGAACTTATGGTTGAGAATAAAAGAGACTAAAGTGGGAAGCAGAATATCAGGTACAGCTTTACCATTGCTTCATTAAGATTTAAGAAAAAATTCCTTATTGTCTCTGGGTTGAAGATGTCACCTTCTTAATTTCGTTTATTACAGGTTGTCTACTTTTTTACTTATCTAGTCATCTCTTTATGAAGCCTTTAGGGTAAGATAAAAGTCATAGGAACATAGGGCCACTACAAAAAAAAAAGAATTTAAATTTATGTCTGGCTTAACTTGGACACATTTTCAACTGAACAGTTTGAACCTACAGCCTCATAATTTTCATGCTCTTGAAAAAGACACTTGTAAAATTATTTTCTTGCTACTTTTCAAAGCTCTGGTTCAGAAAATTACTATCCTTTTGATGTGAAGGCTGATGTAACTAATTATAGCTAGGAAGACACAATTCCTCCTTTAATAATAAAGAAATAGCAATCTTTCACCTAGAATATAGCGCAGTGTCTGGATCTGAAGCATGAAAGATTAAATCAGTAAGCTTTGAAATTCTATTATATTCAGGGAGACGATGTCTCCAAGGACAATAATATTGACAATAGAAGGAGGTTTCTTCAAGAGCATTTCAACCTATTAGCAGACTGTGGCACAGTGAAAAGAATGTGGGGCTGAATACAAGGAGACAGGCACTTCTATCCAGGCTCGTTTAATTATCAGCTGAGTATTTAGGTCAAATTAGTCTACTTCTCTAGTTTCAGAATAATTCACTGCCTACTTTCGACCACCTATTCATGGTAGAGGGAGGACAGAGGAACAGAAAGGGCAGAATGGAGGGAGAAAAGGGAGATAGGTGGAGAGAGAGAGGAAAAGATGGCGGTAAAAGGAAGGAGACTGAAAGTGAGACATGGAAGGAAAAAGGTTGAGAGAGGCCTTTTTTATATATTAGTGGTCCTTCGCTTTAAGGAGCATCGGAATAAGCTAGAGGGCTTTTTAAAATATAGATTAAAAAGGGTTGTGCCCCCAAAGTAGATCGTCTTGGGGGTGGGGGAGGGGATGGGGCTTGTGAGTTTGCATTTCTTCTCTTCTCTCTCTCTCTCTCTCTTTTTTTTTTTTTTTGGTAAGAAGTGTATTTCTTTAGAGAGAAACACACTCCACAGACAGAGTGTGGGCCATCTCAGAAGGTGAGAGTGATTCTAAAACATGTCATAGTTTTTGTGAGCTAGGTAATTTCATAGGCTAATGAGTGGGACTTCCCTAGTGTCTCAGTTGGTAAAGAATCTGCCTGCAATGCAGGAGACCCAGGGTCAATCCCTGGGTCAGAAAGAGTCCCTGGAGAAGGGAATGGCAACCCACTCCAGGACTCTTGCATGGAGAATTCCATGGACACTGAAACCTGGTGTGCTAAAGTCCATGGGGTTCACAAGAGTTGGACATGATTTAGAGACTAAAAAACCACCACCACCAATGAGTGGGAGGATTATTCCAACTATTTTGAGGAAGAGGCAGAGATTTCCAGGTCTTTGGTCTTTGATGGTCATTTTTTGGCCTTTGATGATCAGCCTTGGAACTGTCATGTCATGGTGGATGTGTCACATAGCTTATGCTGATGTATTACATTGAGCACTTGATTGAGGCTCAAGGTGAACTGGAAGTCAAATATTCCACCATCTTGGATCTAGTTAGTCCTAGTTTTTGTTATATCCTATGGCTATCTCATTCTTTTAAGGGCTATGCCCTGCTGAGATTGCATTTCTAAAAAGTTTCCAGATGATGGCATCAGTGCTGCTGGTCTGAGGACCACACTTTGAGAATACTGTTATAGGCCTCCATCTATGTGGAATCTTAACAAGAAAAAAACAGGTGTCATTCAGTTTGCTCCTTACTATTAAAAACAAACAAACAAAAAACTGTCTCAATAACCATCTTTCTAAAAGGCATTATTGTTTCTATGTACCATGTTCATTTCAAGACACTCAACTTCTACTTATTCCTAGGATACAATCATTATTACTTATATTTTTGCTATGATTAAGTGGATTTATTTTATATTTAACTATGTATCAGAGGTGCAAAAAATAAAAATAAAAGAAAGTAGTACACATTTATGCTGATAGGGTAAACACAGATAAAATGAGCATTCCCATTAATGGCTGGTGCAAGTATAATTTGGTCCAGTTATTTCAGAATAACTTTTAGTGCTATACAAAAAAAGCCTTATTAACTCAACAGCTAAAGGTACTACCACAACCACAATTAATAACAGTAATTGAGCACTTACTCTGTTCCAGGCATTTGACTAAGTGCTTCCTTTTACATGTATAACAATAGTTAATCCTCCCAACGTCCCTAAGAGAAAAAAAGGATCCCACTGTGCTCTTTCTTGGACAGATCAATTTTTTAGTTATTCATTTGTGCAAGCATTATTTTAACAGAGACACTGATACACTGAAGAGAGATATGAGTGTGTGTGTGTGTGTATTCAGAATGATAGTAGAAAGGTACATTTTCTATTTCACCCACCTTAGGATGCTTAGGAAGACAGACTGAATTTATTTTCTCTGCTCCAGATGAATATCCAAAAAATAATTCTAAATCTTGATATGTCCCCAAAGAAGTTGAAGTCATAAAAGGCATTTCTCCTAATTCTGCCAAAATCAAAATTTTGTTCTTGGCCAAATATCCAGAAGCAATAAGCAAACTTATATTCAGTACCTTTGGGGACTTGGTTCCAGAACCCAAGGGATACCAAAATCCAAGGGTGCTTAAGTCCCTTATATATAATAAAATAATGTAGTATAGTCAGTGGTGGAACCCATGGATGTGAAAACCTGATTGAAATGCCTTTTCTGAGTTTTCAAGGACAAGTATTTAATGATCTGATCTTTAACCTCTAAAACATCTTGTTCCAAATAAGTAAACAGTAGCTCTATTTGGAAAAGGAATTTTCAACTTCTGTGGGAGAAGATCACTAATTTTGTTGTTTCATAATACACAGAGGTAAGACTAGCTGTGTTTTTTACAACTATAGCTGAGTTTGATCATTGATCTCGTGGAATAAACCTCATTATCTACTCTTTTTTGAAATTCTAATATCTCTTTTATGAAGTAATTTCCTCATCTCTCCCATTTTAATCTATGAAAAGTTTATTGCCAAAAGACAAATCTCAAATCATTTTGACAGATAATAACCATCTTTCATCTTTTCCTTATAACACGTATTTGCCAAACAATATAAAGTATATTAAAAACACAGGTAACAAAGGGTACTATAAAGGATTGGAAAGAGGAGATTGAGATTCCAGCAGCTTGTTTTTATTTCTAATCTATCTCTGCCTGTAAACAACTGACTGACCTTGTAAAGATCACTTCACCTTTTTGCATCTCATTTTTCTCATATGTAAAATGAGAGCATTAGATGAGATGACCTCTAAAATATACTCAAGCTCTTCACATGTATGATTTATTCTGATAAATTGTCTATGGTCTTGGGATGGTTTCTGGTTAAAGGATTATATATTTCTTAGTTCAGAAAGACACTTTTAAATACAGTTTGGGCAAGAGATCTAACAAGAAGGCATTATATTTTCTGATAGAATAAAATTAATAAGCTGTTTTTATATCACTCTCTTAGACCCAAACATTTCAACCATACATAAAACATTTTAAGACCCTTTTTAATAGTATGCTTAGTGTATTAATTAAAATTATTTAAAGTGCATAGAATATGCAGTAATTCATTTTATTACAGTAATAATACAGCTAGATAAGTTGTAAGAGAACAGCTTTGAACTTTCAGGGAGTCTTCACTAATGACACTAGCTATTGCAGATTAATTAACTAGGTAAACAGTTCTCTGTGTTATATATTTACAATATGTATATAAATGTATAATATAGAAAGAATCTTATAGCAATGTGTTGAAATACTACCTGTGCAGAATTTGTTCTAACTTCCAATGAATAAGTTAAAGCTGTATTTAGAGATGAAAAAAGTAATACAGTAATACTGAAATTATACATACGATTCTAGCAAACATATACTTTAGTAAGAAATAATCACTGAGTTACCTATTTCAATTTTCCCTGTTCTCTTATTCAAGGAAGCATCAGGGGGGTTATGCAGAATATGATGGCAGCACAATTTCTGTTATTTTTGTTGATTAATTAAAAGAAGGACACTACATAATGATCAAAGGATCAATCCAAGAAGAAGATACAACAATTATAAATATATATGCACCCAACATAGGAGCACTACAATATAAGGGAAAATGCTAACAAGTATGAAAGAGGAAATTAACAGTAACACAATAATAGTGGGAGACTCTAATATCCCTCTCACACCTATGGATAAATCAACCAAGCAGAAAATTAGCAAGGAAACACAAACTTTAAATGATACAATGGACCAGTTAGACCTAGTTGATATCTATAGGACATTTCACCCCAAAACAATGAATTTCACCTTTTTCTCAAGTGCACATGGAACCTTCTCCAGGATAGATCACATCCTGAGCGATAAAGCTAGCCTTGGTAAATTCAAAAACTTTGAATCATTTCAAGCACCTTTTCTGCTCACAGTGCGGTAAGATTAGATGTCAACTACAGGGAAAGAAACTATTAAAAATAAAAACATATGGAGGCTGAACAACACACTTCTGAATGTGTGAATGAAACCAACTTCTGAATGAAGCCAACAAATCACAGAAGAGATCAAAATATGCATAGAAACAAATGAAAACAAAAACATGACAACCCCAAACCTATGGGACTCAGTAAAAGCAATGCTAAGGGGAAGGTTCATAGCAATACAAACTTACCTCAAGAAACAAGAGAAAAATCAAATAAATAACCTAACTTTACACCTAAAGCAACTAGAAAAAAAGGAAACATAGAACCCCAAAGTTAGTAGAAGGAAATACATCATAAAAGTTAGGGCAGAAATAAATGAAAAAGAAATGAGACTATAGCAAAAATCAACAAAACTAAAAGCTGATTATTTGAGAAGATACATAAAATAGACAAACCATTAGCCAGACTCATCAAGAAACAAAGGGAGAAGAATCAAATCAACAAAATTAGAAATGAAAATGGAGAAATCACAACAGCACAGAAATACAAAGGATCATAAGAGACTACTATCAGCAACTATATAACAATAAAATGGACAACTTGGAAGAAATGGACAAATTCTTAGAAAAGTATAACCTTCCAAAACTGAGCCAGGAAGAAACAGAAAATCATAGCAGACTCATCACAAGCATGGAAATTGAAACTATAATCAAAAATCTTCCAACAAACAAAAGCCCAGGACCAAATGGCTTCACAGGTGAATTTTACAAAAATTTAAAGAGTTAATACCTGTCCTACTCAAACTCTTCCAGGAAATTGTAGAGGAAGGTAAACTGCCAAACTCATTCTATGAGGCCATCATCACCCTAATACCAAAACCAGACAAATATACCACAAAAAAAGAAAACTATAGGCCAATATCACTGATGAACATAGATGTAAAAATCCTCAACAAAATTCTAGCAAACAGAATCCAACAACATATTAAAAAGATCATACATCATGACCAAGTAGGCTTTACACCAGGAATTCTTCAATATTTGCAAATCAATCAATGTGATACACCACATTAACAAATTGAAAGATTAAAACCATATGATTATCTCAATAGATCCAGAAAAAGCCTTTGAAAAAATTCAACATCCATTTATGACAAAAACCCTCCAGAAAGCAGGCACAGAAGGAACATACCTCAACATAATAAAAGCCATATATGATAAACCCACGGCAAACATTATTCTCAATGGTGAAAAACTGAAAGTATTTCCCCTCAAGTCAGGAACAAGATAAGGGTGCCCACTCTCACCACTACTGTTCAACATAGTTTTGCAAGTTTGAGCCATAGCAATCAGAGAAGAAAAAGAAATAAAAGGAATCCACATTGGAAAAGAAGAAGTAAAACTCACTGTTTGCAGATACATGATCCTCTACACAGAAAACCCTAAAGACATCACTAGAAACTTACTAGAGCTAATCAATGAATACAGTAAAGATGCAAGATATACAATTAATACACAGAAATCCCTTGCATTCCTATATGTTAACAATGAAGAAACAGAGAGAGAAATTAAGGAAACAATTCCATTCACCATTGTGACGAAAAAAATAAAATATTTAGGAATAAATCTACCTACAGAAACAAACAACCTATATATAGAAAACTATAAAACACTGATGAAAGAAATCAAAGATGACACAAATAGATGGAGAAATATACCATGTTTGTGGATCAGAAGAATCAATATAGTGAAAATGAATATACTACTCAAAGCAATCTATAGAGTCAATGCAATCCCTATCAAGCTCCCAACAGTAATTTTCACAAAACTAGAACAAATAATGTCACAATTTGAATGGAAATACAAAAAAACACATCATGAGAAACACTGGACTGGGAGAAACACAAGCTGGTGTGAATCTGAGTGAACTCCAGGAGTTGGTGATGGACAGGGAGGGCTGGCGTGCTGCGATTCATGAGGTTTCAAAGAGTCGGACACGACTGAGCGACTGAACTGAACTGAACAAAAAACCTCGAATAGCCAAAACAATCTTGAGAAAGAAGAATGGAACTGGAGGAATCAACCAGCCTGACTTCAGACTCTACTACAAAGCCACAGTCATTAAGACAGTATGATACTGGCACAAAGACAGAAATATAGATCAATGGAACAAAACAGAAAGCCCAGAGATAAATCTGCACACCTATGGACACCTTATCTTTGACAAAGGAGGCAAGGATATACAATGGAGAAAAGACAGTCTCTTTAATAAGTGGTGCTAGGAAAACTGGTTAACCACTTGTAAAAGAAGGAAACTACAATACCTTCTGACAACATACACGAAAATAAACTTGAAATGGGTTAAAGATCTAAATGTAAGACCAGAAACTATAAAAATCCCAGAGGAAAATACAGGCAAAACACTCTCTGACATAAGTCACAGCAGGATCCTCTATGACTCACCTCCCAGAGTAATGGAAATAAAAGCAAAAATAAACAAATGGGATCTAATTAAACTTAAAAGCTTTTGCACAATGAA
>SJYT01015493.1:0-28036 GCA_006410635.1 Cephalophus harveyi | reverse complement strand
TTTTGAATTGTGGTGTTGGAGAAGACTCTTGAGAGTCCCTTGGACTGCAAGGAGATCCAACCAGTCCATCCTAAAGGAAATCAGTCCTGAATATTCATTGGAAGGACTGATGTTGAAGCTGAAGCTCCAATACTTTGGTCACCTGATGCGAAGAACTGACTCATTGTAAAAGACTCTGATACTGGGAAAGATTGAAGGCAGGAGGAGAAGGGTAAGACAGACAGAGGATGAGATGGTTGGATGGCATCACCGACTTGATGGACGTGAGTTTGAGCAAGCTTCGGGAGTTGGTGATGGACAGGGAAACCTGGAGTGCTGCAATTCATGAGATAGCAAAGAGTCAGACATGACTGAGTGATTGAACTGAACTGAACTAGTTTTTAAAGGAATCTTCTTCATAATGTTCTCCATCATGTTGGTACCAATTTATACTCTCACCAACAGTGTAGGAGGGTTCCTTTCTTTCTACACCCTCTCCAGCCTTTGTTGTTTATGGATTTTTTGATGATGGCTATTCTGTTTTTTAAAAAATTATTTATTTTTGGCTGCCCGGGGTCTTTGTTGCTACGCATGGGCTTTTCTCTAATTGCAGTGAGCAGAGGTTACTCTCTAGTTGCAGTGTGCAAGCTTCCTGGGGCAGTGGTTTCTCTGGTTTTGGAGCAGCAGCTCTAGGAGCTCGGGCTTCAGGAGCTGTGGCTCAAGGGCTGTAAAGCACAGGCTCAGTAGCTGTGGCACACAGGCTTACTCACTATGTGGCATATGGATCTTCCTGGATCCAGGATCAAACAAGTGTCCCTTGCATTGCAAGGTGGATTCTTAACCACTGGACCAAAAGGGAAGCGCAGTACATGATTTTTTTTTTTTCTTGGTTTACTTTTTAAAAAGCTTTTATTTTATATTGAAGCATAGCTGATTAACAATGTTGTGATAGTTTCAGGTAAACAGTGAAGGAACTCAGCCATCCATATACATGTATCCATTCTCCCCCAAGTTCCCCTCCCATCCAGGTTGCCACATAATATTGAGCAGAATTCCATGTGTTATACAGTAGGTCCTTGTTGGTTATGACGATGGCCATTCTGACTGGTTTAAGGTGATATCTCATTGTAGTTTTGATTTGCATTTCTCTAATAATTAGCAATGTTGAGCATCTTTTCATGTGCCTCTAGGAACTTCATGAGCTGTTGAAGACCAGTTTCCTGTGTTCAAATTCCTATTCTGCAATTTACCAGCTGTGTGACCTTGGACATGCAAATTAGTCTCTCTGAGGCTCAGTGTTTTTATCTTTAAAATGGGGCTAATAATCCCCATTATATAGAGTTATTTTTAGGATTAATTAGTTAATAAATGCAAAACATTTGGACTATTGTATGACTTATAATAAGCATCGTGTAAGCATTAGCTATTATTATTTATAAGGCTTTTAACACATCTTGACAAACTGTTCTGTCTAAAAAGTTTGTACTAGTTTACTTTCCCTTTAGTGGTGTCTAGGGGACCCATTTCCACATACCTTCATCATTGCTCTTAATCTTTGCCAGTTTAATAGACCACACACAGTATCTCATTACCATTTAAATTTTTCAGCTGAGATTTAATTTGAAGATGGATTTATTTCCTGTGATATGGAAGGGTCTTCAAAAATCATGTAAGATATTAGGGTCATTATGAACATCAGTTGTTTTGGCCCTGTGGTTGTAATGAATGATGGTTAATACCGAGTTCTGGTTTAGAATATTTGCTGCAGTGTCTAATAGCTTAGTAACTATGTAAATAAGATACACTGATGAATATTCATGAGACACTTAGCCCAGCTAAATAAATGCACCACCAAAGGGGTTAAATGAATGCAAAGATTTTTCTGCAATGAAATGCTGGCTAAATGACAGGTACAGTTGCAGTGTGGGATGGTCCCACTACTGTTTCCACACGGCCATTGTGCAGCTCATGAAACCGTCCTTGCACCTGCTCACGTGGCGTGCATCTGTGCTTTGTTGGCAGTACTACTGGCGTCGATGAAGGAGCTGGAGCTAGGCGTGATTGCTTTATATCTGTAGCTGTTAGTGCGTGCTAAGATATTTCTGGTGGTAATTTTATTTACCACTTCCTCTTCAGTGACCTCATATCTCCTCTCTCAAATTACTTATGCAAATGTGTCATGATCCCCATGTTGTAGCAGGCAAAGAAGTTTATCTGTTCCTGAAAACCGTCTGCCTGAAACCAGAAGTAGTTCGTGATGAAATTTCAATAACTTGAAATGTCAGGGGGTAGGAGCTTCCGATCTGACTCAGCTGTGACATGCGAGCCTGTGGGGAGGAGGTGACAATGGAGAAAAATGGTGTTTTTCTCTGGCAACTTAGCAAAATTTGCTGGCATACCAAGGTCATCTGATTAAGTCTGTGTTGATCTGCACGGTTGTGTCATATGACGTCTGAGGGAAAAGAAACTTTTGGGGGGCATACTTTCGTAGAAAAGACAAATTAGATAATTCTTTTCTGGTAAGTTCTTATTGTGTTTTCTTAAAACATCTTTCCCTAGCCCAGGATGATATAGGTCTCCTTTTCTCCTAGAAGTTTATAGATACAGTTTCAGTACTTAGGTTTATGGTTTATATCAAATTAATTATTTGGGATGAAGTAGGGTCACGTGTCATTTTTTCTCCACATGTTTTATCTAATTATTCCAGTTTAATTTGTTTAAAAGCCTTTTTATCCCTCCATTGACTGCCTTGCTGCCTATTGAAAATCAATTGGATATATATGTGTGGTTATAGTTCTTAAATTTCTTTTAATTTATTTGCCCATCAAAGTGGTTTTCAAAATCTGGTCTACAGACCTGTGGGGGTCCTTGAGTACATTTCAGAGGGTTTTGTGTAACAAAAACTATTTTCATAATACTACATGGTGATACTAAGATACGTTTGCTGTTTACACTGATAGTATAAAAGCAATTGTGGGTAAAATTGCTGGTACTTTAGTATGAATCTGGGCCCTGGTGCCAAACTATACTCATTGTTAGTATATACACTGAAGATAAACTAATAATTTTATTAAAACTGACTCCTGGGTTTGCATAATTAATTAAAAATTTAAGTTCTGTCATCATCATGATTATGTGCTCAGTTTCGTTCAACTCTTTGTGACCCTGTGGACTGTATAACTTAATTGATTAAGAATGTTGTTAGTTTCAGGTATACAGCAAAGTGATTGTTATACATATACGTGTATCTATTCTTTTTCAAAAAATTTTCCCATTTATTACAAAGTATTAAGCAGAGTTCCATATGCTGTAAAGTAGGTCCTTGTTGGTTATCTGCTTTAAATACAGCAGTGTGCACATATGAATCCCAAATTCTCAATCTAAGGATTGAGAGTCTTTATCTTTTAAATTTTTCGTTTGATGAAATGAAGGGATGATAAAGCACTTCAATTACACGTCAAATATAATTGTAATGTGAAGGTTGTCTAGAGCAGGAATTAGGGCCAGAGAGTGATAGTTTCAGTTTTGTACAGCAAATCCTACAATTACTCAACACTGCCATGATAATGTGAAAGCAGTCATAGATAATATAGAGATGAATGAGTGTGGCTGTGTTCCAGTTAGTTTTATTTACTACAATGAGCTTAAAGCTAGATTTGGCCTCCTTGGTCATAATTTGGGGACTTCTCTGGTCTAGGAGAAATGCACTTATTTGATTTGCAAGCCGAACTAAACTTTTTTGTTTGTCTTCCATGAAACACCATCATTACTTGAAAGAGTGACTGACAAACTATGAGTATTGAGATTTGAGTATTTGGCAGATATTTCCTCAAGAATGAGCAAAGCAAGCTTGTCATTCCGAGGAGCTAAACTGACCATCTTTCTTGCCAATGATAACATTATAATTTTGTGGAGTGTGTGCCTGACACCATAAGCATAATCACTTCCCAGAACTTAAAGACTTTGTTGATAAGATTGGTGAGATTAATGTGATTTTGTTTGATATTTTCTAATCATACGTGTTGTTGTCAGGAAAATGTGCTGAACTTGATGAATCAGTATTTTCCAAATGAACTAAGCCTGATATTAGAAAAACATGCATGGGCAGAAGATCCATTCAGAATGCAAGACAGACCAATGGAGCATGAAAACTCCATCGATATGTTTTCAGGTGCTACATTGCAACTAACCTTTAAAAAGCTACCACTTGTGTCTTAATGTGGTTTCCAAAGAGAATATATGTAAAAATCTGGAAAGTCTGTGAAAATACTCATTCTAGTACATGTCAGTGTGTTGCTTGACTTTCCTCATGTACTTCAACCCAAGCAGCACAGCAAAGAGTTAAATGCAAGATCAGACAGGAAAATCTGGTCATCTTCTACTAAGTTTGTTACTAAAGAGATTTTTAAAAATGTAAAACAAAGCTAGTTTTCTCACTGATTTTTCATTGTTTTGAAAAATGCTTAGTTTTCATAAAACTACCTAATTTGTTTTAATGTGAAATTGGTTTGCAATTACTGTTTTTAAATAAATTAAAAGTAAAGTTTGAAAATTTCCCAGTGTTGTTGGGGATATGGTAAATATTGATAGGTATGACCCATATAAATAAGAGCTCAATAGAATCCTTAATAATTTGTAAGAGTGTGTAGAAGTCTCTTCAGAGACCAAGACTTCAGAATTAC
Source organism: Cephalophus harveyi (assembly GCA_006410635.1). Taxonomy (NCBI): domain Eukaryota; kingdom Metazoa; phylum Chordata; class Mammalia; order Artiodactyla; family Bovidae; genus Cephalophus; species Cephalophus harveyi. The sequence goes on along the minus strand of SJYT01015493.1, from coordinate 23,375 downwards.
TGGTTGTCTTTACCTCAATATCCCACTGTCTTAATAATTGTAGCTCTAGAATAAGTCTTAAAGTCAGGTAGTGAGTTCTTAAATGTTACTTTTTTCAAGATTTTTTGTTATACTAGGTCTTTTAAGTTTTTGTATAAATTTTGAAATCAATTTATCAATATCTTTTTGTTGTACTTATGTTTCCAGCTTTATTGAGATAATTCACATACAGAACCATAATGTACTTAAAGTGCAAAATGTGATATTTTATTGTAATATATATTGTGAAATGATTCTGATATGGAGTTAATTAACTTCCACTGCTCACAGAGTTACTTTTGTTGTTGTTGAGAATACTAAAGTTCTACTCTCTCAGTGAATTTCAATGATATAATACAATATTATTAACTATAGTGGGGCTTCCTTGGTAGCTCAGATGGTAAAGAATCTGCTTGCAATGTGAGAGACCCAGATTCAATCCCTGGGTTAGGAAGAGCCCCTGGAGAAGGAAATGGCAATTCACTCCAGTATTCTTACCTGAAAAATCCCATGGACAGAGGAGCCTGGTGGGCTATAGTCCATGGGGTCACAAAGAGTGAAACACAACTGATTTGACTGAGCATTAACTATAGTAATGTTAGATCCTTAGACCTTATTCATCTTATAAATAAAACTTTACACATTGTTACCAAACTTTCCCTATTTCCACCACCCTCAACTCTTGGCAACCACCATTCTACTCTGTTTCTATGAGTTTGAATTTTTATTTTTTTCAGATTCCATATAAATAGGTGACACTGGGCACTTACTGGGTTGGCAAAATATTCATTTGGGTTCTGTCATAAGATCTTACGGAAAAACCTGAACTAACTTTTTGACCAACTCAATGTATTGTCCTTCTTTGTTTGGTTTAGTTCATTTAGCATAATGCCCTTCAGGTTCATCCATGCTGTTGCAACGACAGAATTTCCTTTTTTTTTTTTCCAAGGGGGAATGATGTTTCATTGTATATGGTTGATCCTTGAATAATGTGAGTCTGAACTGCACAAGTCCATTTATACAAGCATATTCTTCCATAGTAAATACTACAGTGGTCTTTGGTTGGTTGAATCTATAGATGTGGAGGAACTAAGGATATGGAGGCCTACTATAAATTATACATGGATTAACTCATGTTATTCCAGTGTCATCTGAATATATGCCACATTTTCTTATCCATCCATCTACCACAGGACTTGTAAATTTTTTCCATACCTTGGCTATTGTGATAGTGCTGCTAACATGGGCATTCAAATATTATCTGAGATAATGATTTCATTTCCTTTGGATATATACCCAGAAGTGGGATTGTTGGATCATATGATAGTTCTGTATTGAATATCTTGAAGAACCTTTATACTGGTTTCTGTAGTAGTCATACCTGTTTACATTCCCAGTGTTTCCTTTTCTCTATATCCTTATCAACATTTATTACATGTTTTTGATAATGAACATCCATACACATGTGAAGTGATATCTCATTTGTTATTTTGATTTGCATATCCCTGATGCTTAGTGATGTTGAACACTTTTTCATGTACCAGGTGGCCATTTATGTGTCTTCTCTGCAAAAATGTCTGTTCAAGTCCTTTGCCTATTTTAAAATCAAACTATTTGCTTTTTTGGCTATTGCTGCTGCTGCTAAGTCACTTCAGTAGTGTCTGACTCTGTGCGACCCCATAGATGGCAGTCCACCAGGCTCTCTCGTCCCTGGGATTCTCCAGACAAGAACACTGGAGTGGGTTGCCATTTCCTTCTCCAATGCATGAAAGTTAAAAGTGAAAGTGAAGATGCTCAGAATGTTCAACTCTTAGTGACCCCATGGACCACAGCCTACCAGGCTCCTCAATCCATGGGATTGTCCAGTCAAGAGTACTGGAGTGGATTGCCATTGCCTTCTTCATTTGGCTATTGAGCTCTATTCATATCTTATATATTTGGGAAATTAACCTCTTATCAGATACATTTTGTCTTTTCTCTTATTCTGCAGCTGTATTTTTATTTTATTGGTTCTTTTAAAATGCAGAAATTTTTAAAATTTTGATGTAGTTCTAGTTTATTTTTGCTTTTGTTGCCTTTGCTTTTGATGTCAAATAAAAAATAATTGTCAAAACCAATGTCAGTGATCTTATCTTCTATGCTTCTATGAATTTTAAGATTTCAGGTCTCATGTTTAAGTCTTTGACCCATTTTGAGTTGATCTTTTATGTTTTGTGAAAAATAGGGCCCAGTTTCATTCTTTTGCTTGTTTATATCGTTTTTCCAGCACCATTTATTGAAGAGACTATTCCCCCCCCTTTGTATATTCTTAGTGTCATTGTAAAAAAGATTAATTGGAACTACATAAGTGGGCTTATTTCTGGGGTCTCTATTTTGTTCCATGATCTGTGAGTCTGTTTTCGTGCCAATGCATACTGTTTCGACTACTATAGCTTTGTACTATAATTTGATATCAGGACACGTGATGCTGCCAGCTTTATTCTTTCTCAAGATTACTTGGGCTTTTTGAAGTCTTTGGTGGTTTTGTTCAAATTTAAGGATTTTTTTTTCTATGTGAAAAATGTCATTGGAATTTTGATAGGGATTACATTGAATCTCCGGATTGCTCTGGGCAGTATGAACATTTATTACTTCTCCCAGTTCATGAGCATGGAATATCTTCCATTTATTTGTGTCTTGAGTTTCTTTCATCAGTGTTTTATGGTTTTCAGGGTACAGATCTTTTACCTCCTTGGTTAGCTAGTACTTTTTGTTTGTGATATCATTGTGAATTGAATTGTTTTCTAAAATTTATCTTTTTTTTTTTAGTTTTTTTTGTTGTTGTTAGTGTATAGACATATAATGATTTTTCCCCAAATTTTTTCAGGTAAAAGTCACTCTTCTTGGGCAGGTACAAGTATGTGCACATATTTTAAAGGCCATTTTAGGTGAAAGTATTGAGGGGAAGTCAAATACAAAATATTAAACAGTTTTGGAATTGACTTTCATGTTATTACTCTTCTAAGTCTATGTAAGAAAATAAAAACCAAGCCTAGGTCATACTATGCCAAAGCCTTTGACTGTGTGGATCACAATAAACTGTGGAAAATTCTGAAAGAGATGGGAATACAAGACCACCTGACCTACCTCTTAAGAAACCTATATGCAGGTCAGGAAGCAGCAGTTAGAACTGGACATGGAACAACAGACTGGTTCCAAATAGGGAAAGGAGTACGTCAGCAAATAGTAAAAAACTGTATATTGCCACCCTGCTTATTTAACTTACATGCAGAGTACATGAGAAATGCTGGGTTGGATGAAGCACAAGCTGGAATCAAGATTTCTGGGAGAAATATCAATAATCTCAAATATGCAGATGACACCACCCTTATGGCAGAAAGTGAAGAAGAACTAAAGAGCCTCTTGATGAAAGTGAAAGAAGAGAGTGACAAAGTTGGCTTAAAGCTCAACATTCAGAAAACTTAGATCATGGCATTCAGTCCCATAACTTTGAGGCAAATAGATGGGGAAACAGTGTCAGACTTTATTTTGGGGGGCTCCAAAATCACTGCAGATGGTGACTGCAGCCATGAAATTAAAAGGTGCTTGCTCCTTGGAAGGAAAATTATGACCAACCTAGACAGCATATTAAAAAGCAGAGACATTACTTTGTCAACAAAGGTCCGTCTAGTCAAGGCTATGGTTTTTCCAGTAGTCATGTATGGATGTGAGAGTTGGACTATAAAGAAAGCTGAGCACTGAAGAATTGATGGTTTTGAACTGTGGTGTTGGAGAAGACTCTTGAGAGTCCCTTGGACTGCAAGGAGATCCAACCAGTCCATTCTAAAGGAGATCAGTCCTGGGTGTTTATTGGAACGACTGATGTTGAAGCTGAAAGTCCAATACTTTGGCCACCTGATGCGAAGAGCTGACTGATTGGAAAAGACCCTGATGCTGGGAAAGATTGAAGGCAGAAGGGGTTTATATGTAGATGTACATAGAAAGATGACTAAAACAATGTTTACCAAAATACTAATGTCTATGTAGAAAGATTTAATGTTTTCTTTTAATTAAATCTTATTCTTTACACTTTTATATGTCCTTGGAATTTTCAAGGTCAGTTGTCAAATTTGTAATCTTCATTTTGAATAAAAATGGATAAATTTGTCAGTTTTGTCTAGTTATATCACTTGTTTTACAGTTATTCATGTATTGCATTACATATCACATATAGTGTAATATAACTTTTTTCCTTTTTTATATTATTTTTTCTTTATATATTTAATTTGACATTTTTGTGCATCTGCTAAATGGTATAGGGAAAATTATGTTTCAATTATTTTCTATCCAGGTTAAAATTAAAAATCCCCCACTTAAAAGCAGTCTGATCCTAGCCAAATTTCAAATCCTCTTTTTGCCTCTTCCCTCATCTGTAAAATTTATTTCAATAAAGTCTACTTTATTGAAAGGAGTTCCCTGGTGGCTCAGACGGTTAAGTGTCTGTCTACAATGCGGGAGACCTGGGTTCGATCCCTGGGTCGGGAAGATCCCCTGGAGAAGGAAATGGCAATCCACTCCAGTACTATTGCCTGGGAAATCCCATGGACAGAGGAGCCTGGTAGGCTACAGCCCATGGGGTCGCAGAGTCGGACACGACTGAGCGACTTTACCTTAAAGTCTACTTAAGATTATCATCATTATCAGACATACTATTAAGGAAGTTGCCAACACAGTGTGAACTCAGTCACTTCAGGTGTGTTTGGTTCTTTGTGACTTCATGGACTGTAGCCTACCAGGCTCCTCTGTCTATGGGATTATCCAGGCAAGAATACTCGAGTGAGTTGCCATGCTCTCCTCCAGGGGATCTTGAAGACCTGGGAATCAAACCTGTATCTCCTGCATTGCAGGTGGATTCTTTACCCATTGAGCCAGCTGCCAACACAGTGCTTAGTGCTTACTGGGTGTTTCATAAATAGTGTTCCTTTATTACTACTAGGATCAGGCATGTAATCAGATGCCCAGCACAATAGTGTGCTAAGCAACAGCATTTCAAAGATAAACACTCTCTGACTCCTGCCCTGTGCCCTCAAGAACTCACCAACTAAATGGGGAGATAGAAACATAAGCAAAGCAGATTTTATGTCATATGATTTGCAGTGTGCTTATGAGAAAAGGAATGTAAATACAATATGTAGGCAAAAGGAAGAGGATTTCAGGCAGAGAACAAGCAGCCTGAGGTTGATTTTCATGTATACTGTACCTCCATTCTCTCTGCCTGTCTTCTCTCTGTCAACATAGATTAAATGGAGTGAACTTGGTAGGAAATATTTTGCGTTTGCATAATATGCTAGTGCTATTCTGTGTACTAAGTAAGCATTTCAAATTTATAGATAGTCAACCTCTTCCTGTTATAGAGCGCATGGAATTTTGCATTTATGAAAAAGTGGATTAAGTAATTTGTAAGTTTTTCTACAAGTTTTGGTTCAGTTCAGTGGTTTAGTCATGTCCGAATGTTTGCAACTCCATGGACTGCAGCACACCAGGATTCCCTGTTCATCACCAGCTCCCAGAGCTTGCTGAAACTCATTTCCATAGAGTGGTGATGCCATCCAACCATCTCATCCTCTGTCATCCCCTGCTCTCCCTGCCTTCAATCTTTCCCAGCATCAGGGTCCTTTCCAATGAGTCAGTTCTTTGCATCAGGTGGCCATAGTATTGGCGTTTCAGCTTCAGCATTAGTCCTTCCAATGAATATTCAGGACTGATTTCCTTTAGGATGGACTGGTTGGATCTCTTCACAGTCCATGGGACTCTCAAGAGTCTTCAACACCACAGTTCAAAAGCAGCAATTCTTTGGCATTCAATTTTCTTTATAGTCCAGTTTTCACATCCATACATGATTACTGGAAAAACCATAGCTTTGATAGATGGACCTTTGTCAGCAAAGTAGTCTCTGCTTTTTAATAAATGCTGTCTAGGCTGGTCATAGCTTTTTTTCCAAGGAGCAAGCGTCTTTTAATTTTATGGCTGAAGTTGCCATCTGCAGTGATTTTGGAGCTCAAAAAGTAAAGTCTCATTGTTTCCGTTGTTTCCCCATTTATTTGCCACAAAGTGATGGGACCAAATGCCATGATCTTCATTTTCTGAATGTTGAGTTTTAAGCCAAATTTTTCACTCTCCTCTTTCACTTTCATCAGGAGGCTCTTTAGTTTTTCTTTGCTTTCTGCCATAAGGGTGGTGTCATCTGTATAACTGAGGTTTTTGGTATTTCTCACAGCAATCTTGAATCCAGCTTGTGCTTCATCCAGCCTGGCATTTCACATGATATACTCTGCATATAAGTTAAATAAGCAGGGTGACAATATACAGCCTTAATGTATTTCTTTCCCAATTTGAAAGCAGTCTGTTGTTCCATGTCCAATTCTAACTGTTGCTTCTTGACCTGCATACAGATTTCTCAGGAGGCAGGTCAGGAGATATGGTATTCTGACCTCTTTAAGAATTTTTTACAGTTTGTTGTGATCCACACAGTCAAATGCTTTTGAGTAGTCAATAAAGCAGAAGTAGATGTTTCTTCTGGAACTTTCTCTTTTGATGATCCAAAGGGTGCTGGCAATTTGATCTCTGGTTCCTCTGCCTTTTCTAAATCCAACTTAAACATCTGGAAGTTCACAGTTCATGTATTGTTTATTGAATTCTGGCTTGGAGAATTTTGAGCATTACTTTGCTAGCGTGTGAGATGAGTACAATTGTGCGGTAGTTTGAGCATTCTTTGACATTGCCTTTCTTTGAGATTGAAATAAAAACTGACCTTTTCCAATCCTGTGGCCACTGTTGAGTTTTCCAAATTTGATGTCATATTGAGTGCAGCACTTTCACAATATCATCTTTTAGGATTTGAAATAGCTCCACTGGAATTCCATCACCTCCACTAACTTTGTTTGTAGTGATGCTTCCTAAGGCCCACTTGACTTTGCATTCCAAGATGTCTGGCTCTAGGTGAGTGATCACACCATCATGGTTATCTGGGTCATGAAGGTCTTTTTTGTACAGTTCTTCTGTGTATTCTTGCCACCTCTTCTTAATACCTTCAGCTTCTGTTAGGTCCATACTATTTCTGTCCTTTATCAAGCCCATGTTTGCATGAAATGTTCCCTTGGTATCTCTAATTTTCTTGAAGAGATCTCTAGTCTTTCCCATTCTAATGTTTTTGTCTATTTCTTTGCATTGATCACTGAGGAAGGCTTTCTTATCTCTCTTTGTTATTCTTTGGAACTCTGAATTCAAATGGATATGTATTTCCTTGTCTCCTTTGCCTTTATCTTTTCTTTTTTCAAATATTTGTAATGCCTCCTCAGACCACCATTTTGCCTTTTTGCATTTCTTTTTCTTGGGCATGATCTTGATCACTCTACAGTATCACAAACTCCAGTCCATAGTTCATCCAGCACTCTGTCTATCAGATCTAATACCTTGAATCTGTTTGTCACTTCCACTGTATAATCATAAGGGATTTGATTTAGGTTATACCTGAATGGTCTAGTGGTTTTCCCTACTTTCTTCTATTTAAGTCTGATTTTGGCAATAAGGATTCATGATCTGAGCCACAGTCAGCTCCCAGTCTTGTTTTTGCTGACTTTATAGAGCTCCTCCATCTTTGGCTGCAAAGAATATAATCAGTCTGATTTTGGTATTGACCATCTGATGATGTCCATGTGTAGAGTCTTCTCTTGTCTTGTTGGAAGAGGGTGTTTGCTATGACCAGTGTGTTCTCTTGGCAAAACTGTTAGCCTTTGCCCAGCTTCATTTTGTATTCCAAGGCTGAATTTGCCTGTTACTCCAGGTATTTCTTGTCTTCTTACTTTAGCATTCCAGTCCCCTAAAATGAAAAGGACATCTGTTTTGAGTGTTATTTCTAGAAGGTCTTGTAGGTCTTCATAGAACTGTTCAGATTCAGCTTCTCAGCATTACTTTTTGGGGAATAGACTTGGATTTCTGTGATATTGAATGGTTTGCCTTGGAAGCGAACAGAGATCATTCTGTCATTTTTGAGACTGCACCCAAGAACTGCATTTCGGACTCTTTGTTGACTATGAGGGCTACTCCATTTCTTCTAGACGATTCTTGCCCATGGTAGTAGATATAATGATCATATGAGTTAAATTAACCAATTCCAGTCCATTTTGGTTTACTGATTTCTAAAATGTCAATGTTCACTCTTGCCATCTCCTGTTTCAGTTCAGTTCAGTTGCTCAGTCATGTCCGACGCTTTGCGACCCCATGAATCACAGCATGCCAGGCCTTCCTGTCCATCACCAACTCCCGGAGTTCACTCAGACTCACGTCCATCGAGTCAGTGATGCCATCCAGCCATCTCATCCTCTGTCGTCCCCTTCTCCTCCTGCCCGCAATCCCCCCCAGCATCAGAGTCTTTTCCAATGAGTCAACTCTTCGCATGAGGTGGCCAAAGTACTGGAGTTTCAGCTTTAGCATCATTCCTTCCAAAGAAATCCCAGGGTTGATCTCCTTCAGAATGGATTGGTTGGATCTCCTTGCAATCCAAGGGACTCTCAAGAGTCTTCTCCAACACCACAGTTCAAAAGCATCAATTCGTTGGCACTCAGCCTTCTTCACAGTCCAACTCTCATTTATTTAGCACCATGCAAATTATTGTGAGCTTTAACCTACTGTCATGAGTAATGGGTTGTGTTTAGCTGTTAGTACAAAGACATGACTACAGTTGCTTGCATAAATAATGGAGACTTTTTTTTTTTTTTCTTAAGAAAAGCTTAGAAGTAGCCCAGAGACATTCACAGGTTCATCAGTAACTTCCTTTTGGTTACACCATCCTTGGCATGTAGCATCCCTCCTTAAGGTTACCTCATGGTCAAAAATGGCTGCTGCAACCCTTGCAATCCTGTTTGTATTTAAGGTAAGAGGAAGGAGGAAGTAACTGCAAGTTTTAAAATAATGAATAGCTTTCATAATTTTATTTTCTATTTCTTCATTTTTAGGTAACACAACAGAACATATGCAGTAGGACATGTGAATACATTCTCATGAGAGAATGTTATTTCCAATATATTTTTTATTTTTTTGACATTCAGGGATTTCAGATTGATTGGATCAAGTTCTAATGTGTCATTCAGGGTGGATTCTTATTCTAACAAAATCCTCGAAATGACTCAGTTGTCACTTATAACAGAAAAGCAAGAAACAATTGGAAAGGAGGAGGAGAATGAGAAAGAAAAAGCATCAATTTCTATAAAAAAAGTAAGCCTTGGCTATACCTTTTTCACTAAGGCATTGCTGGCAAATGAAGGGGAGGGGAAAGGGTTAAGTGACTGTGTCCTTCAGACACCTCAGGGAAGCTGATGAATAGCTATATCTTGCTTCCTCTACCTGAAACAGTGTCTATTTGAAACAAAAATGTTGATTATATTAATGAAATTTTGTTGTATTATGGCCAAGAAGGTGATTCCTTTACAAAATGCTAAAGAACTGGTTTTGTTTTAATCATCAAAATTCCTTGGCATTTGTGTATGCACCCCTGCCCCTGCAAATCCTGAGATTATAACTGATTGATCAGTAAGACACTTAGTAAAATATTCTCATCTTGTATGTACCCAGTGTTGATTCTGATTGCCTTACATTGATGAATCTAGTGGCAATGATGGGTCATCTTAAGTTGCTGACATAAAGCAACATCATTTCACTACATAGGGGTAATGAAATTAACAAAGGAAAATAGCTTTTAAACTCAACTTGAATATCCATCTCTGGTTTATATAACCCAGTGTCTTGAGTGCTTGTTAAAAATACAAACACCCAGTCTCTGGGCCAGTTTCTCTAAATCAGCCACGCAAGCAGCATTCAGATGAACTGAGAGGATTCCACGGTGATGATACAAAAAAAGGTCCCTCGGTTACTTCTTTATCTTCCTTCAGCAATAATGCAACAAATGATGTCTTCACATTTCAAGACATGATCCCAGGAAGGAAATTCTCACCCGTAGCTGTTGCCAGATAAGAAGTCACTTGTGCCAGAGCATTTTACAGTTCTCCTTGGCTCTCTGACCACTCTTGAGATGGAGCCAACATTTTTCTCTGTTTTGACTTTGATTGTAATGATCGTTTTCCTCACCAATAATTATAACATCATATTTAGTTGAAAATATCTTTGGCTCTGATAATTCTAGTGAAGTATTGGTTCAAGGATTTCATAATAAAAAGTATGAATTAAATATGCAACTGGCCCATAAGGTGTGTATAGCCTAATAAGATAAATAAATGACATGTTAGCAATTAAAACTGTATGGAGAAGTTCATTGATTGCAGTCAGAGGGGTACAAGGGCTTCCCAGGTGGTGCTTAGTAGTAAAGAATCCATCTCCCAGTGCAGGAGACACAAGAGTCTGCTTGTTTGACCTCTGGATTGGGAAGATTCCCTAGAGGAGAGCATGGCCGCCCACTCCATTATTCTTGCCTGGAGAATCCCATGGACAGGGGAGCCTGTTGGGCTACAGGCCTTGGGATCACAAAGAGTCAGATATGACTGAGCAACTGAGCACACAATCTCATGGCTGGGGAGGTACAATCTCATGGCTGGGGCAGTCTGGGGAGGTACAGGGTTGTACTTCTAACTTGTAGCAAGGGATTGTGGAGCAGGTGATGGACAGATCCCATCTTGAAGGACATCTAGACAGGGACCTTCAAAGATGTGGTCATTGACTGAGCAAAATGGCAAAGGCACAAAAGTGGCAAAGCGTGTTGGGCCTTTGTAGATGGGCGTGAATAGTCTGGTTGCTACCTAGAGAGTGGGGTTGGGTTAAAGTGAACCTTGATTGTCAGGTTAGGCATTCAGACTTGCCCTTTGGTTAATGGAGAGGCAATAAAAGTGTTCACGTGGGGAAGACATTCTTTAGTAAGGTTATTCTGGCAGCAGGAAATAAAACTGATAGAAAGGGGAAGACGTTAGAAAGAACCAAGACTTATTAGGGCTGAGGATCGTCCAACTTTAGTCTCATTTTAAAATTAAACTCAGCCGGTATGTCTCTAAGATGTTTAAAATTCATGGGGCAGTCAAGGCATTAACTTTCCTGTGGAAAATTCCATTAATGACAGATTCTGACAAGGGAACATTATTAACGATAGAGGATTTGAATCTGAAGGCTATATCCACAAGACTTTAGTGCTACTCCTACTTCATGCTTCTATGATGCATATAATTCTTTACAGTATCTCTATGCACAGTATGGCACTGCGTTCTTCCTTTGTTTTTAACAGCATGTGGTTAAGATAATAATAGCTCTCCATAAGTCATTTGAGCTTGGACAGGGTACCAAAGGTACACAGAAAATTAATGGCTTCTTTGGAAGCATCATTCAGATCTTGCAGCTCTTAGCCTTTCTGTCTTCCCATTGTCTTCTCTTGGCCTCTGCTACTGAAAATACAGAGTGCTGGCTTACATCAGAAGCAGTCATTAGCTCATGTATAAATCTTCTTTCTATTCATTTAAAGAGGAGGTTTTTTCCTTGTTTATGCAACCACAAATTCTATATTTTCTTTCAGAAAATCAGAGTCTTCAGCTATCTTAAAAATGGTAAAAGATGGTCTCAGAAGGAATGAAGGCATAGTTATCTTTGGGACTAGAAGTGTACATTAAATTCCAATTTAAAAATTGGTCAGAACACTGACTGTTCTGCTCCTGTGTTTCTTCCTTTGTTCATCGGCTCTGTGGGTTTAAACATGCTGCAAACAGCATCTAGCATCAGCGGATTTAAATGCTCATGAGATGGTATTTGAACTGATCTTTTTCTTTCTTGCCGCGCCTAATGGATTACTAAATTTAAGTGCTCAGGGCATAGTTTTGCCCTCCTTTGTGGGTACATGGCTCTCATTGACGTCATTGGGAGCCCTGTGTCTCTGCAGGGCAGAACTTGGCACTTCCATGTAGAATATTTTTAAACTATAAAATTGAATTACAAAGGTATTGCATCTGCTTTTTATATAGACACTGTTTGCTTTATTAAAGAATGTTTCATAAAGCCAGCCAATTCTACAGGACCTACACATTTAGCGAAGCAAGCTATTTTTAGAAATTACATAAAAAAGAGAGTGAACTTTTAATTTAAAATCAGGATTGTTTAGGATCGGATTTATAGAAATCAGAATGATGTACTTATTATTAAACCATGCTTTTATTTTTAGCAGGTGTTCTGGGTAGCAAAATTTAGTTTTGTGAAAACACAAATGAAAGTGGTAAACAAAATATTAAAAAGACTCTGTTACCAACTGAAATATATTTTTATCTCTTTTTTCTTTGAAATAGTTGATGTACAATATTACATCAATATTAGTTTCATGTGTGCAAGAGTGATTTGACATATATATATATATCTTTTGAACTGAGCAACATGACCAGTCTAGTAACCATTTGTCACCATAAAAAGATACTGTAATATTACAGACCATAGTCCCTATGCTGCACAGTATTCTTCCCCGAGATTTATTATCTTATAACTGAAAGTTTTTACTTCTTAATCTCTTTCACCTGTTTTGCCCAATCTGCCATCCCTTCCCCACTGTGACCACCAGTTTGTTCTCTCTATCTTTGAGTCTCTCTGTTTTATTAGATTCCACATATAAGTGAATCATATATTTCTCTGTCTGACTTTATCACTTAGCAAAATACCTCTAGGTCTATCCATGTCATCAGAAATGGGAAGATTTATTCTTTTTTATGGTTAAGTAATAATATTCCAGTGTGTGTGTGTGCCTTTGTGTGTACATATGTATGTACATATGTGGTACATATGCCACAACTTCTTTATTTCTTCTATCGATGGACACTTAGGTTGCTTCCATATCTTGGCTATTGTAAATAATGCTGGGATGAACATAGAGGTGCAATTATCTTTTTGGATTAGTGTTTTTGTTTTCTTTGGAAATTCAAAAATTGAATTGCTGGATTGAATGGTAGTTCTAGTGGTTACCTCTGAACAAAGTAGGGACTTGGACACAGATCCTATTTGTTTGTGCAGTACTGTAAAACACACCTATAGAAAAATTGTATATGAGTGAACTTGCACAGTTCAAAGCTTCCTGTTTAAGGATAAACTGCATTTTTAATTTTGGGGGCTGTGTTTCATAGTGGTTGCACCAATTTACATTTTCATCAACAGTGCATGAGAGTTTCCTTTTTTCCACACCCTCCCAATGCTAATTTATTATCTTTTTGATGATAGCCATTCTGACAAGAGTGAGGTGATAACTCATTGTGGTTTTGAATTAATTTGCCTGATGATTACTGATGTTGAGCATCTTTCCTGTGTTGGCCATCCATATGTCTTCCTTGGAAAGATGTCTCTTCATGTCGTCTACCCATTTTTTAATCAGGTGCTTTGATTTGGGGATATTAAGTTGTGTAAGTTCTTCATGTATTTTGGACAATAACCCCATACTGGATATATCCTTGGCAAATATCTTCTTCCATTCAGTGGGCTGCCTTTTCATTTTGCTGATGGTTTCTTTTGCTATGTAAAAGCTAGTCAGTTTGATGTAGTCTCGTTTGTTCATTTGTAGTTTTATTTCCCTTGCCTAAGGAGACATATCAAAAAAAATATTGCTGAGACCAATATTGAAGAGATTATTAGCTATTTTCTTCTAAGAGTTTTATAGTTTCAGGCCTTACATTTAAGTCTTTAATCCACTTTGAGTTTATTTTTGTATATGGTTTAAGATAGTGGTTTAGTTTCATTCTTCTGATATTGTGCCCATCTTTGGATATAATGTTCCTTTGGTATCTCCAATTTTCTTGAAGCATTCTCCAGTCTTTCCCATTCTGTAGTTTACTTTGCATTGTTCACTTAACAAGGCTTTCTTATCTCTCCTTGCTATTTTCTGAATTCTGCCCTCAGTTGGGTATGTTTTTCTCTTTGTCCTTTGCCTTTTACTTCTCTTTTTTTTCTCAGCTATTTGTAAGGCCTCCTCAGATAACCACTTTGCCTTCTTGCATTTCTTTTCTTTGGGATGGTTTTAGTCACTGCCTTCTGTACAGTGTTATGAACCTCTATCCATAATTCTTAAGGCACTCTGTCTACTAAATCTAATCCCTTGAATCTATTTGTCACCTCCGCTGTATAATCATAAGGGATTTGTTGTTGTTCATTCACCAAGCCATGTCCGACTCTTTGTGACCCCATGAACTACAGCAAGCCAGGCTTCTCTGCCCAACACTGTCTTCCTGAGTGAGTGAGTGATAGTCACTCAGTCATGTCCGACTCTTTGCGACCCCATGCGCTGTAGCCTGCCCGGCTCTTTTGTCCATGGAATTCTCCAGGCAGGAATACTGGAGTGGGTTGCCATTCCCTTCTCCAGACTATCTCCCTGAGTTTGCTCAAACTCATGTCCACTGAATCAATGATTCCATCAAAATGTCTCATCCTCTGTTGCCCCCTTCTCCTCTTGCCCTCAATTTCCAAGCATCAGGGTCTTTTCCAGCGAGTCAACTCTTCGCATCAGATGGCCAAAGTATTGGAGCTTCAGCATAGGTCATACCTGAATGGTCTAGTGGTTTCCCCTACTTTCTTCAATTTAAGCCTGCTTTTGATATAGCTATCTAGTTTTCACAATGCTATTTATTGAAGAGACTGCCTTTTCTCCACTGTATTTTTTTTTAACTCCTTTGTCATAAATTGACTATATATGCATGTTAATTTCTGGACTCTATTCTGTTCCATTGACCTGTGTCCTAATTTTGTGCCAGTACCATAGTACCATGGTTACTATAGCTTTGCAGTATAGTTTGAAATCAGAGAGCAGGATACCTCCAGCTTTGTTTCTTTTCTTAACATTACTTGACTTTTCAGGGTCTTTTGTAGTTCCATACAAAATTTAGGATCATTTTTTTCAGTTCTATGAAAGATGTTATTGGTATTTAATTTATTTATTTATTTTGAAATAGCTTTTTCTTATGTTTTCTTCTCTTTCATTTCTAATATTTACATTTTTTCTTTTTTTAAATATAAATTTATTTATTTTAATTGGAGGCTAATTACTTTACAATATTGTATTGGTTTTGCCATATATCAACATGAATCCACCACAGGTATACACATGTTGCCCATCCTGAACCCCCCTCCCTCCTCCCTCCCCATACCATCCCTCTGGGTCATCTCAGTGCACCAGCCCCAATCATCCAGTATCACGCATCGAACCTGGACTGGCAATTCGTTTCATATATGATATTATACATGTTTCAATGCCATTCTCCCAAATCATCCCACCCTCGCCCTCTCCCACAGAGTTCAAAAGACTGTTCCATACATCTGTGTCTCTTTTGCTGTCTTGCATACAGGGTTATCATTACCATCTTTCTAGATTCCATATATATGTGTTAGTATACTGTATTGGTGTTTTTCTTTCTGGCTTACTTCACTCTGTATAATAGGCTCCAGTTTCATTGAAACTCCAGTACTTTGGCCACCTCATGCGAAGAGTTGACTCATTGGAAAAGACTCTGATGCTGGGAGGGATTGGGGGCAGGAGGAGAAGGGGACGACAGAGGTTGAGATGGCTGGATGGCATCACTGACTCGATGGACGTGCGTCTGAGTGAACTCCGGGAGATGGTGGTGGACCGGGAGGCCTGGCGTGCTGCGATTCATGGGGTCACAAAGAGTGAGACATGACTGAGCGACTGAACTGAACTGAACTGAATACTCCATTGTGTATATGTACCACAGCTTTCTTATCCATTCATCTGCTGATGGACATCTAGGTTGCTTCCATGTCCTGGCTATTATAAACAGTGCTGCGATGAACATTGGGGTACACATGTCTCTTTCAATTCTGGTTTCCTAGGTGTGTATGCCCAGCAGTGGGATTGCTAGGTCATAAGGCAGTTCTATTTCCAGTTTTTTAAGGAATCTCCACACTTCTCCATAGTGGCTGTACTAGTTTGCATTCCCACCAACAGTGTAAGAGGGTTCCCTTTTCTCCACACCCTCTCCAGCATTTATTGCTTGTAGACTTTTGGATCGCTGCCATTCTGACTGGTGTGAAATGGTACCTCATTGTGATTTTGATTTGCATTTCTCTGATAATGAGTGATGGTGAGCATCTTTTCATGTGTTTGTTAGCCATCTGTATGTCTTAAAAGGGATTGCATGCATCTGTGGATTGCTTTGGGTAGGATGGACATTTTACCAATATTCTTCAAGTACATGAGCATGGTACATACATATCTTGTTTCATTACACTTTGCTTTATGCACTTCACAGTTATTGTGTCTTTTATAGATTGAAAACTTATGGCAACCAGGCACAGAACAAGTCTGTGAGCACTATTTCTTAAACAGCATTTGCTCACTTTGTATCTTGGTGTTAAGGTAAGGTAAGGTAAGGTGAAGTCGCTCAGTCGTGTCCGACTCTGCGACCCCGTGGACTGTAACCTACTATGATTCTCCGTCCGTGGGATTCTCCAGGCAAGAATACTGGAGTGGATTGCCATTTCAGTTAGATAATTCTCACAATATTTTAAACCTTTCACCAGCAAAAAAGTAAAATTTGTGAAGGCTCAGATGATGGCTAGCAGTTTTCAATACAATAAAATACTTTTAAAATATGATATATACATTTTTTTTACATGATACTGTTGCATCCTTAATAGTGAACTTTTACATGCATTGGGAAACCAAAAAATTATTGTGGCTTGCTTTATTATATTATTCACATTAGTATGGTGGTCTAGAACTGAAAACTCAATGTCTGTGAGGTATGCTTGTATATATTTCTATTTATTTACATTATCTTCAGTTTCTTTCATCAACGTCTTACAGTTTTCAGAGTGCAGGAGTACAGGGCTTTCCCCTTCCTGGTTAAATTTAGTCCCAAGTATTCTATTATTTTTTGATGCAGTTGTAAACGGGATTGTTTTCTTCATTTCTTTAGTAGCTTGTTATTAGTGTATATTGATTTTGTATTATACAACTATTGAATTCATTTATTAGTGCTAATAGCTTTTATTCATTTAATTTTTTGGTGGAGTCGTCAGGGTTTCCTATATGTAATATCATGTTATCAGCAAATAATGACAGTTTTACTTCTTCCTTCCCAATTGGGATTCCTTTTATCCCTTTTTTTTGGTCTGATTGTCATGGCGGGGACTCTAATCCTGTGTTGAATAACAGTGTCCATAGTGGGCAGTTCTAAGATTGATCTAGATCTTAGAGGAAAATCTTTCAGTTTAGCTGTGAGTTTGTCATATATGGCCTTTATTATATTAAGGTGTATCACTTTTATACCCACTTTGAATTTTCATTATAAATGGATGTTGAATTTTGTCTATATACAAAATTCATGGATGTTGAATTTTGTCTATATAAATTTTGTCCATAAAATGGATGTTGAATTTTGTCTATATACTATATAATCCATGGAATTCTGCAAGCCTGAATGCTGGAGTGGGTAGCTTTTCCCTTCTCCAGGGGATTTTCCCAACCCAGGGATTAAACCCAGGTCTCCTGCATTGCAGGCAGATTCTTTACCAGCTGAGCCACAAGGGAAGCCCATTATATTAAAGTATATAATTTTCATACCCACTTTGAGTTTTCATTATAAATGAATGTTGAATTTTGTCAAATACTATTTCTGAATCTACTGAGATGATCATATGACTTATATCCTTTGTTAATGTGCTGCTTCACATTGATTAACTTGTGGATATTGAAACATTCTTATATTCCTGGGATAAATCCTCTTTGATCCCCTTTTTATATATTGTTGAATTCAGTTTGCTGGGATCTTTCTCTCCTTCCATTCTCAACAATAATCTTGATAACTAGAATACTCTTGGTTGTAAATTTTTTTCCTTTCAGTACTTTGACTATACCATTCCAGGCCCTTCTGATCTGTAAAGTTTTGCTGAAAATCAGTTGATACTCTCATGGGGGTACCCTGTACCTAACTAGGTGTTTTTCTATTGCTGTTTTTAAGATTCTATCTTTAACTTTGACATTTTAATTATAATGTGTCTCAGTTCATCTTGTTTGGAACTCTCTGTGCTTTCTGGACTTGGGTGTCTGTTTCCTTTCCTAGGTTAAGGAAGTTTTCAGTCATTATTTCTTCAGTATGGTTTCTCTGCCTTTATCTATCTCTTCTCCTTCTGAGACCTCTATAGTGTAAATGTTAGCATGCTAGATATCCCAATATCTCAAACTATCCTCACTTTTTTGTGTTATTTTTTCTTTTTGCTGTTCTGGTTGAGTTACTACCACTGCCCTGTCTACCGAATCACTGATCTGTTCTTTTGAATCATCTAGTATGCTGTTGATCGCTTCTAGCATATTTTCTATTTCACTTGTTGTATTCTTCATTTCTGATTGGTTTCTTTTTAAAGTTTTCTGTCTCTTTGTTAAAGTTCTCACTGAGTTTATTCACGGTTCCTCCAAGTTTGATGAGCATATTTATGACTATTATTTTGAATTCTTTATCTGATAAATTGCTCCTCTTCATTTCACTTAGTTCTTTTTTCTGAGGTTTTGTCATTACTCTTTCATTGGAAAGAGAAAGTTCCACCAGATCCCTGCCCCATTGGCACATACCCTGAAATTAGCCAGTGTTATTTTTCCTAAGACCCAGGTGTTTTTCAAGCTGCTCTATCTGGAGTGGGACTCAGAGTGAGTTTATAGACATGCCCTTCAAGAGTGGAGTCTGAGTGTCCTACAACCTCTGGCTCTCCTGGACACAGCCCTGCTAGTTTCCAAAGCAAGGTATGAGGGGGCTTGTCTTCCTGGTGCTGATCTCCTGGGTTAAGGAGCCCAGCATGGCATTTGGACCTCTCACTCTCCATGGGGTAACTTCACAACTGTGACCTTTCCTACTTATAGGTCACTCTACTGTGGATTCTGCCTGAACCTCTGAGATTCCTCCTTCTCTTAGTGTGGCCTTTTCTTTACATCCTTAGTTGCAGAAAAGCTATTTTTCTAGTCATCAGGTCACTCAGAAACAGCTCTTCTATATGTAGTTGTAGTTTTGGTGTGTCTGTGGGAGGACATTAGCTTAGCATCTTCCTAGCCTGCCCTCTTGAGCTAGACCCTTCTTTTCCTTTTTTTTTTTTTCCTTCTGGTAGAATTTCTGGAGCATATTTATGACGGCAGGGTCAGGTTGAAGGTAACTGAGAATTTTCCTCTCTGGATTCTACATCTGCAGCCATAATTTTAACGTTAAGCCTCTTCCTACATCCCTTCTCTCTCATCTCTATCCACTCCGCCCCAGGGGTTAGGCAGATGTTTGTGAGGGCAACCATAGACGGATAGTGAGCCCTCCTGAGGGTAGTAGTTGTCAAATCAATTAGAAACATTCTACTTAATCTGTCCGTGATTTGATGGCTGCCAGAGTCCCTAAGGTCCTGTCTTGGAAACTTGTTTTCTGAAGGGGAGAAAGGCTGACATTTTTCCTTTTTTAAAAATGTATTTGCTGTTTGTCTGAGTTATCTTGATAGTGCAAGATCCTAGATAATGTGTCAGGGCTTTCACATCCATGGGTCTGCAACACTTTGCATCCTGTAAGTCATTGGATGTTATCATCACTGACAGATTCCTTCATGTCATTCTAATGTTACAGACTGCAGTTCAACCCATTGGAGATAGCTTTTTTGAGGTATTGCTCTGGAATGTACAGAAAAGAACTCACATGTTAAATCTCTGGCCTTTGGCTAGCTGTGCAATTTCAGCTCTGTCAGCAGCTTTGCCCTCTGAAATAGAGTTCAGTTCAGTTCAGTCGCTCAGTCGTGTCCGACTCTTTGCGACCCCATGAATCGCAGCACGCCAGGCCTCCCTGTTCATCACCATCTCTCGGAGTTCACTCAGACTCACATCCATCGAGTCAGTGATGCCATCCAGCCATCTCATCCTCGGTCGTCCCCTTCTCCTCCTGCCCCCAATCCTTCCCAGCATCAGAGTCTTTTCCAATGAGTCAACTCTTCGCATGAGGTGGCCAAAGTACTGGAGTTTCAGCTTTAGCATCATTCCTTCCAAAGAAATCCCAGGGTTGATCTCCATCAGAATGGACTGGTTGGATCTCCTTGCAGTCCAAGGGACTCTCAAGAGTCTTCTCCAACACCACACTTCAAAAGCATCAATTCTTCGGCGATCAGCCTTCTTCACAGTCCAACTCTCACATCCATACATGACCACAGGAAAAACCATAGCCTTGACTAGACGGACCTTAGTCGGCAAAGTAATGTCTCTGCTTTTGAAAATGCTATCTAGGTTGGACATAACTTTTCTTCCAAGGAGTAAGCGTCTTCTAATTTCATGGCTGCAGTCACCATCAGCAGTGATTTTGGAGCCCTTCTATCAGATCTAGGCCCTTAAATCTATTCCTCACTTCCACTGTATAATCATAAGGGATTTGATTTAGGTCATACCTGAATGGTCTAGTGGTTTTCCCTACTTTCTTCAATTTGAGTCTGAATTTGGCAATAAGGAGTTCATGATCTGAGCCACAGTCAGCTCCCGGCCTTGAAATAGAGTACTGTTCATAATTTTAACTTTTAAAAGTATACGTCTTCAGTAAAAATCCAGTGACTATCACCTGGGGCCAATTACCTATGAGTTCCAACATGAAAACCTGGGGGGAAATTGGTGCTAGTAGCAAAAATACTGACAGGCCAGCCTCCAATGCTGATACTGATGCATTATGTTAGGCTCAATGTAGGGATTCCCCATGATTTTGTACTTTATTGTGTCAAGTCTGCTTCTTTGGAAATCTTGCCAACAAGAATATACTAGGGTGAGAACCAGACATTTTTGGGATCCTGGCATGTTTGAATGTTGGTACATTAGACATGAAAATAAACAATGACAACATTTCTTCTTCCTAACTGAAAAATTATAGAACCCGACAGGATAGTAGGAGACATTAAATTCAGCAAGACCAGGAGCACTTGGAATCCCTGGGCTTATATATCATCTTGTTTTACCTCTTCCTTTTATAAATGAAGAAACAGTGAATGGGAGAAATTAAGTGATAACTATACAGCTCCGTAGTTACAGATTTGGGACTGAAACAAAGTTTCCCCAGTTCATTATTCTACTGTGGTTTTTTCTGCATTAAGGCTGATTAATTTTTGAAAAATAGCTTTTCTCCCCTTTCACCTTGCTCCATGCTTCCTACACTCAGATTTTCAGCAACTATATCTGATGGTGAGGGAGTGGGTTGGTGGCATTGTTAATGCTTGAATAATCTGTCCCTCCATGCCACAGCTTTCCCTGCCATCAAACAACATCCTGATAATGATATTTGGGTCTGTCTGTTCTGGGTAGTAGCCATATTCTGGGTTTTTTAAACACACCAAATAAATACTTGCTCTCTGTTCCATTCCTTCAGAGCCCTTCTAGATGACACTGGAAAACCTGAAAAATTATATTTTTGTTAAATACTTCCATCCATTTACCCAAAGGGTTTGATTAAGTGGACATTCCTAGGATTCTCTCAGGTTGGTGGAAAGAAATTTAGAACACAGAAATATTTTGATATAACCCAAGTTACAGGTTTTCTGCTCAATTGGAAATCAAATGCTAGCCCTGGTTTTCCCATCTTTGATTAAACAGGGAGGGACATGTCTGCTCAAGAGTGTTACAGGGTTTTAACATGAATATTGCTGGTACATAAAAGCCATGGAAGACTCCTGACCATTATAATAACTGAAGGATTTAGCTCCAAAGAAGAAGTGGGTTTTATAGCCATTGAGACAAGATCAGCTCATAGATACATTTTTTTCCCTTTCCTTTTTGAAGTATAACTTACATAGAGTAAAAGGATACCAAATGTAAGATACAGCTTGATAATTTTCCCAATGTACATCTTTGGGCACTCTCTTTCCATGTCAAATTATAAAATATTATCAGCACCCCAGTAGACTTGCTTATGGAGATACTTGTTATAATTTTCTCACAGTCCTTTGTAATAACTCTAAAGGTTTGTTTGGCCATTGGTGTTGATTGTCTTGGTGGCCATGTGTCTCCTCTTTCACTCCACCCTCTAAATGTAGGAATGTGCATTCATTATTGGTAATTATTAGGAAAGCAGACAATGTCACCTATTCAGCAAATGAAATACTTAGCTCTAAAATTTTATAACTCATTAAACTTGGTTGACCTGCTTCATTCCGTATTCCAAGGCCAAATTTGCCTGTTACCCCAGGTGTTTCTTGACTCCCTACTTTTGCGTTCCAGTCCCCTATAATGAAAAGGACATGTTTTTTGGGTGTTAGTTCTAAAAGATCTTGTAGGTCTTCATAGAACCGTTCAACTTCAGCTTCTTCAGCATTATTGGTTGGGGCATAGACTTGGATAACTGTGATATTGAATGGTTTGCCTTGGAAACGAACAGAGATCATTCTGTCATTTTTGAGATTGCATCCAAGTACTGCATTTCGGACTCTTTTGTTGACCATGATGGCTACTCCATTTCTTCTGAGGGATTCCTGCCCGCCGTAGTAGATATAATGGTCATCTGAGTTAAATTCACCCATTCCAGTCCATTTTAGTTCGCTGATTCCTAGAATGTCGACGTTTACTCTTGCCATCTCCTGTTTGACCACTTCCAATTTGCCTTGATTCATGGACCTAACATTCCAGGTTCCATGCAATATTGCTCTTTATAGCTTCGAATCTTGCTTCTATCACCAGTCACATCCACAACTGGGTATTGTTTTTGCTTTGGCTCCATCCCTTCATTCTTTCTGGAGTTATTTCTCCACTCATCGCAGAAGCATACAGGGCACCTACTGACCTGGTAGTACCTCTTTCAGTGTCCTATCATTTTGCCTTTTCATACTGTTCATGGGGTTCTCAAGGCAGGAATACTGAAGTGGTTTGCCATTCCCTTTTCCAGTGGACCACATTCTGTCAGACCTCTCCACCATGACCCTCCCATCTTGGGTGGCCCACATGGCATGGCCTAGTTTCACTGAGTTAGACAAGGCTGTGGTCCATGTGATCAGACTGACTAATTTTCTGTGATTATGGTTTCAGTGTGTCTGCCCTCTGACACCCTCTCGCAACGCTTACCGTCTTACTTGGGTTTCTCTTACCTTGGACATGGGGTATCACTTCATGGCTGCTCCAGCAAAGCGCAGCCACTGCTCCTTACCTTGGACAAGGGGTATCTCCTCACAGACGCCCCTCCTGACCTTGAACGTGGAGTAGCTCCTCTCAGCCCTCCTGCACCCATGCAGCCAACGGGCAAGGCTAATAGAGTTTTGCCAAGAGAACGCACTGGTCATAGCAAACACCCTCTTCCAAAAACACAAAAGAAGACTCTACACATGGACATCACCAGATGATCAATAACGAAATCAGATTGATTATATTC
>SJYT01015489.1:150736-190592 GCA_006410635.1 Cephalophus harveyi | reverse complement strand
TATCTAGGTTGGTCATAACTTTTCTTCCAAGGAGTAAGCGTCTTTTAATTTCATGGCTGCAGTCACTCAGGTCCACCTTCATATTCAAACACATCTTCACGTAAAGGAATATACGTGTGCACACATGAGTTGGCAAGTACACACACAGAGTCAGCCCTCCATATCTGAGAGTTTGGAATCCTTGGACTCAATCAACCATCAAACAAATCTCCTGGGGTAGGGGTGTGGGTGGGGACTCCAGAAAGTTGCAAAAAGTAAAATTTGCACTTGCTGTTAGATGGCAATGATTTACATAGTATGTGCAACTGTTTACACGGTCTTCACATTGTACTAGGTATTATATAGTTGGTGATGGACAGGGAAGCCTGGCGTGCTGCAGTCCATGGGGTCGCAGAGAGTCGGACATGACTGAGAGACTTCCCTTTTACTTTTCAGTTTCATGCATTGGAGAAGGAAATGGTAACCCATTCCAGTGTCCTTGCCTGGAGAATCCCAGGGACGGGGGAGCCTGGTGGGCTGCCATCTATGGGGCCGCACAGAGTTGGACACGACTGAAGCGACTTAGCAGCAGCAGCAGCAGCAGCGAGTTTATGTGGAATCTAGAAAAATGGTACAGATGGAGGTATCTGCAGGGCAGGAACAGAGACACAGAGATAGAACCTGGCACAGCGGGGAAGGAGATGCTGGGATGGATTGAGAGAGCCGCAGGGACATATACACACGACCGTGTGTAAAACAGACGCCTAGTGGGAAGGTGCCATATAGGACAGGGAGCTCAGCGCGGGGCTCTGTGATGACCCAGAGGGCTGGGATCGGGGAGGGAGGGGGCATATGTATACGCAGAGCTGATTCACCTCACTCTAGTCAATGTGCGGGTTCCATACCTGGTCGTGGAGCTGGATCCCACAATGCTGCAACTCAGGGTTTGCATGATGGAACTGAGACTTGCTCCAGCCAAATAAACAAAATTAATATTTTTAGAGAAAGAAAGAAACAAATTAGAGACCGAGAGCTCCAAAGTTTTCCATGGATTGCTGCAAACATTCAAAGACTGATCATGGAAAGCTGGTTTTATCTTGGTGTCTCCTAGGACCCACAAGCTGGCTAAATGTTTGCCAAATTAACGAGAGCTAAGATACCTTTTTCTTAAAAATAATATACTCGTTTGGTTTATTTTTTTTTTCACTGAAGGAGTTCCTGTAAGGGTTTATGGGGAAATTTAAAAGAGGTTAATTGGAGAAGTTTTATCATTGTTTTTTAAAGAAATATAGCAGAATAGAAATTGGGTATACTGAAATTGGTCCTGAGGGCAGAAGAGGATAGTAAGCACCTTTTAGCGTGTTCTACAATTACACGTTCTCTATTTTTTAATTTTTAAGCAGTAGTTGAAAGTTTCAATGTCTCACAGCAATGCCACTTTCAAGCTGTTTGACTATTACATCCCCGGTGGCTCAGTGGTAAGGATTCACCTGCCACGCAGGGGCCACGGGTTCGATCCCTGGTCTGGGAAGATCCCACGTGCCGCAGGGCAGCTAAGCCCGGGTGCCATAACGGCCGAGCCTGTGCTTGAGAACCTGAGAGCCGCAGCCACGAAAACCCGCGGGAGAAGCCACCACAATGAGAATCCCTCACACTGCAAGTAGAAAGAATCCTCACAGCAACGAAGACCCAGCACCACCAAAAATAGATAAGTAAATTATTTTTTTAGCTGTATGACTAGTTGGCTTCCTCTGTTTTCTGTATCGTATGAGACATGTACAATACAGAAAATGATTATCCCATAACAGAAATCTCACGTGGGAGTAGCGTCCGTGAACTTGATGAAAATAATTTATAGGATCACTTAGGTATCAGACAGTAAAGCGTCTGCCTACAATGCGGGAGACCCAGGTTTGATCCCTGGGTGGGGAAGATCCCCTGGAGAAGGAAATAAACCCACCCCAGTACACTTGCCTGGAAAATTGCAAAGATGGAGGAGCCTGGTAGGCTATAGTCCATGGGGTCGCAAAGAGTCAGACATGACTGAGCAATTTCACGTCTAGGTATTTATTAAATAAATGGATTGATCCATTGTCCTCACATACACTAGCAGAAGCAATCTGTTCAGCAGACAACAAAGCTTATTTTGTTGCTATTTTTAACAGCACACGCTTTACATCTTGCATTATTTCAAAGAATCAACTTGCTCCTTGATGGGGCAGTACACTTCCCATGGATAAACACAGATGTTAATAAGGAAAGATAGAAATGAATGGTGTACAAGCACAATCATTAACCAACAGTCTTCAACAACAACAACAAAACCTTCAACAATAATTGAGGAAACTTCACACAGTCTGCTTATTATATTAAGGAATTATTGATCATTTTGTGGAGTATGACAATGGCATTGTATATTTCAAAGAAAACTGTCATATGTTAGAAACAGATAAGGATGTTCAGGTAAAATTATACACGTGGCTTCAATAATTCTCTCTCTCTCTCTACACACACATATATATACATCCATATGAAAAGAAATGGATTACCAAGGACCACACCAATGATTGTTTTAAGGTCTTTACAATTATTACCCAGTTTGATTGTCAAAATAACCCTCTGAACTGACATATTAAGAAGAAGCAGACCAATCTTCCTGACTTCAGACTATATTTACATAGCTACAGTCATCAAGACAGTATGGTACTGGCACAAAGACAGAAATACAGCTCAGTGGAACAAAGTAGAAAGCCCAGAGATGAATCCATGCACCTATGGACACCGTGGAGGCAAAAATACACAATGGAGTAAAGCCAAGCGCTTTAACAAGTGGTGCTGGAAAACTGGTCAACCATCTGTAAAAGAATGAAACTTACTGGCACAAAGACAGAAATACAGCTCAGTGGAACAAAGTAGAAAGCCCAGAGATGAATCCATGCACCTATGGACACCATGGAGGCAAAAATACACAATGGAGTAAAGACAAGCGTTTTAACAAGTAGTGCTGAAAAACTGGTCAACCATCTGTAAAAGAATGAAACTACAACACTTTCTAACATCATACACGAAAATGAACTCAAAATGGATTAAAAATCTAAATATAAGACCAGAAACGATAGAACTCTTAGAGGAAAACATAGGCAGAACACTCTCCAACATAAATCACAGCAAGATCCTCTGTGATCCACCTGATCACAAATACAAACAAAAATAACCTAATGGGAATGAATTAAACTTAAAAGCTTTTGTACAACGAAGGAAACCATAAGCAAGATGAAAAGGCAGCCTTCAGAACGGCAGAAAATGATAGCAAATGAAACAACTGAGAAAGAATTAATCTTTAAGATATAGAAACAGCTCATGCAGATCAATACAAGAAAAATAACCCAGTCTAAAAGTGGGCCAAAGAACTAAACAGACATTCATCAAGAAAGACATACACATGGCTAACAAACACATGAAAAGTGATGCTCAGCCTCACTCATTATCAGTTCAGTTCAGTTCAGTCACTCAGTCGTGTCCGACTATTTGCGACCCCTTGCAACCCCATGAACCGCAGCACGCCAGGCCTCCCTGTCCATCACCAACTCCTGGAGTTCACCCAAACCCATGTCCATCGAGTGGATGATGCCATCCAACCATCTCATCCTCTGTCGTCCCCTTCTCCTCCTGCCTTCAATCTTTCCCAGCATCAGGGTCTTTTCCAAAGAGTCAGCTCTTCGCATCAGGTGGCCAAAGTCCTGGAGTTTCAGCTTCAGCATCAGTCCTTCCAGTGAACATTCAGGACTGATCTCCTCCAGGATGGACTGGTTGAATCTCCGTGCAGTCCAAGGGGCTCTCAAGAGTCTTCTCTAGCACCACGGTTCAAAAGTATCAATTCTTCAGTGCTCAGCTTTCTTTATAGTCCAGCTATATCTTTTAAAGACTCTAAACTTTATAGTCCAACTAGATTATGAGTTGAACTTATAGCCCAATTATATTATATTATAGTCCAACTATAACTTTATGGTCCAATGATATTACTTGTATCACTAATAATAATTTGTGGCTTGATGGCATTTTTTCAACAAAAATAGTTTCTATTTCTCTCAGTGTCTAGGTTGAACGCAACATGTATGTCACCATCAAGGGTCAGAACGACTGGAGAAGTGGTTTCTGCATCTGATGTTGCCCCCGGAGGAGTGGCCCATGATGATGCCTCCTTTGGAGCTGCCCATGGTTGGGGAATATGCGACAAATCTGTATTTTTGTGTCCTTCACCATACCTAAGAGTCCTTCTACACATAACCTTCATAGAAAGAAAAAAAGTGAAATCGCTCAGTCATGTCTGACTCTTTGCAAACCCATGGACACCAGGCTCCTCCGTCCATGGGATTGTCTAGGCAAGAGTCCTGGAGTGGGTTGCCATTTCCTTCTCCAGGGAACTTCCCGACCCAGGGATCGAACCCAGGTCTCCCACACTGTAGACCCCCTTCTAAGAAATTATAAATTGTAGTATAGATTAACTGCCATAAAACCACTTAATCACGCTGACACAGGAGAAAGCTCCAATGGTCCCTGAGAAAACATACCTAAGCAAACCTCCCAATACGTAATGAAGCGTTCTGTGCTTGGATTGCCAACTCCGTAATAAACCAATTTTACAATTTTCAGACCTGTCACGAGAAAGTTATGTGACTTCCCTGAAAGGTGTGAGTCACCCTCTAGCTTGCTTATCAATTATCTCGACAAAAATTAAGAGAGGCCAGCTATATAACACTGGGAAATATTTCCATCTATATGTGTATATGTGTCACTAAGACTGTATGCGTTCACATTTATATTTTTGCCTCGATCCAACTATAAACTCTATCATACATTTGTCTGTCAAATTAGGGCATTTTCATAAAGGAAAACTGTGATCATAAAGACCCGTGGCACAAAAGGGGTTACATTATCTTGATAATAATTGGTAATTTATTGTGATAGCAGGCATGGCAATAAAGCTGTGTGATAGAGTTGAAAAGTGGAAAAGTCAATCTAATAATTCACTGTCTTATAAGATAATACAAAAAATGAGATGTATGAGGTTCATGATTAAACTTGCTGGCATGCTAACATGCAGTACAGTGTTACCGTGTTTGTTTGGCTAAATTATCATTAATTATTTCTGACACGGTGTAGTCCTTGTCTAAAGTGTGGTTTGTTAATATCATCCCTACATACAAAGACATCTGTCTTAACGTATTTTTTGCTTGAGTCCCTGTCTCCTGTGTCTTGAATTGTTAGTATTTGGTTATGCTAATTGTTCGTCATAACAATATTTCACCACGTATCAGCAATAATAAAAGGATATTCTGATAGTGGTATGGATTGATCTCGAAACTCTATTGAATTTACAACAGAATCAATAAGTAGAGGAACCAGCTTTAGAGAAATTCAAAAACTAGAACATACATCCAAGCAGAGCTGGTCTAGCAAAACTTGAAGGTTGTACCTACATATAACGTACAGACAATCTTCTTCTTCACATTTCTTCCCTCCGTCTAATGCATGGAAGTTCGGACACGACTGAGTGACTGAACTGAACTGAACTGATGCATCTGTCAAAAGTCACAGAACTTTACAGCACAGAGACGGAAAGTAAGCTTTGCCAATTAAAACAAACAACAGCAAACCATGGAGAAGTTTAGTGATTCCCAGGATGGATGCATATTGTGACGGAAGAATTCAGTGGTGGACACACTGCTGTGTTTAACATGCAGAACCAGCAAGGAGCTGCTGGACAGCACAGGGAACTCTGCTCAGTGTCACATGGCAGCCTGGATGGGAGGGGAGGTTGGGGGAGAATGGACACATGTTTGTATGGCTGAGTCCCTTCTTGGACACACTGCTGTGTTTAACATGCAGAACCAGCAAGGAGCTGCTGGACAGCACAGGGAACTCTGCTCAGTGTCACATGGCAGCCTGGATGGGAGGGGAGGTTGGGGGAGAATGGACACGTGTTTGTGTGGCTGAGTCCCTTCATTGTCCACCTGAAACTATCACAACACTTTTAATCAGCTATATTCCAATATGAAATAAAAGTGTAAAAAAAAAAAAAAAATTTAAAGGTGTTCCCAGTGTGTGAAACAACCATCACTGAGGTGGCAGTTGGTTGGGGGAGGGGGGGGTGGCAGTGCTCAGCTAATATCACTTTACGTATTGCTGGATCTGTAAGATGGAAGACAAGAAAAATCAGGCTCCAGTTGAGAACATTGTTTCCCCAGGGAAACAGTATACACTGGAACTGACCCATTAAGTGAAGGGATGGCAGGCGATAGGAGCCAGTCCACAGATGACCACTGGAGGATGCCACAGGATCCGTGTGGGACACGTGGGTCACACTGGACACGACTGAAGCGACTTAGCAGCAGCAGCAGCAGCAGCGAGTTTATGTGGCATCTAGAAAAATGGTACAGATGGAGGTATCTGCAGGGCAGGAACAGAGACACAGAGATAGAACCTGGCACAGCGGGGAAGGAGATGCTGGGATGGATTGAGAGAGCCGCAGGGACATATACACACGACCGTGTGTAAAACAGACGCCTAGTGGGAAGGTGCCATATAGGACAGGGAGCTCAGCGCGGGGCTCTGTGATGACCCAGAGGGCTGGGATCGGGGAGGGAGGGGGCATATGTATACGCAGAGCTGATTCACCTCACTCTAGTCAATGTGCGGGTTCCATACCTGGTCGTGGAGCTGGATCCCACAATGCTGCAACTCAGGGTTTGCATGATGGAACTGAGACTTGCTCCAGCCAAATAAACAAAATTGATATTTTTAGAGAAAGAAAGAAACAAATTAGAGACCGAGAGCTCCAAAGTTTTCCATGGATTGCTGCAAACATTCAAAGACTAATCATGGAAAGCTGGTTTTATCTTGGTGTCTCCTAGGACCCACAAGCTGGCTAAATGTTTGCCAAATTAACGAGAGCTAAGATACTTTTTTCTTAAAAATAATATACTCATCTGGTTTATTATTTTTTTCACTAGAGGAGTTCCTGTAAGGGTTTATGGGGAAATTTAAAAGAGGTTAATTGGAGAAGTTTTATCATTGTTTTTTAAAGAAATATAGCAGAATAGAAATTGGGTATACTGAAATTGGTCCTGAGGGCAGAAGAGGATAGTAAGCATCTTTTAGCATGTTCTACAATTACACGTTCTCTATTTTTTAATTTTTAAGCAGTAGTTGAAAGTTTCCATGTCTCGCAGCAATGCCACTTTCAAGCTGTCTGACTATTACATCCCAAGTGGCTCAGTGATAAGGATCCACCTGCCACGCAGGGGCCACGGGTTCGATCCCTGGTCTGGGAAGATCCCACGTGTCGCAGGGCAGCTAAGCCCGGGTGCCATAACGGCCGAGCCTGTGCTTGAGAACCTGAGAGCCGCAGCCACGAAAACCCGCGGGAGAAGCCACCACAATGAGAATCCCTCACACTGCAAGTAGAAAGAACCCTCACAGCAACGAAGACCCAGCACCACCAAAAATAGATAAGTAAATTATTTTTTAAGCTGTATGACTAGTTGGCTTCCTCTGTTTTCTGTATCGTATGAGACATGTACAATACAGAAAATGATTATCCCATAACTGAAATCTCACGTGGGAGTAGCGTCCGTGAACTTGATGAAAATAATTTATAGGATCACTTAGGTATCAGACAGTAAAGCGTCTGCCTACAATGCGGGAGACCCAGGTTTGATCCCTGGGTGGGGAAGATCCCCTGGAGAAGGAAATAAACCCACCCCAGTACACTTGCCTGGAAAATTGCAAAGATGGAGGAGCCTGGTAGGCTATAGTCCATGGGGTCGCAAAGAGTCAGACATGACTGAGCAATTTCACGTCTAGGTATTTATTAAATAAATGGATTGATCCATTGTCCTCACATACACTAGCAGAAGCAATCTGTTCAGCAGACAACAAAGCTTATTTTGTTGCTATTTTTAACAGCACACGCTTTACATCTTGCATTATTTCAAAGAATCAACTTGCTCCTTGATGGGGCAGTACACTTCCCATGGATAAACACAGATGTTAATAAGGAAAGATAGAAATGAATGGTGTACAAGCACAATCATTAACCAACAGTCTTCAACAACAACAACAAAACCTTCAACAATAATTGAGGAAACTTCACACAGTCTGCTTATTATATTAAGGAATTATTGATCATTTTGTGGAGTATGACAATGGCATTGTATATTTCAAAGAAAACTGTCATATGTTAGAAACAGATAAGGATGTTCAGGTAAAATTATACACGTGGCTTCAATAATTCTCTCTCTCTCTCTACACACACATATATATACATCCATATGAAAAGAAATGGATTACCAAGGACCACACCAATGATTGTTTTAAGGTCTTTACAATTATTACCCAGTTTGATTGTCAAAATAACCCTCTGAACTGACATATTAAGAAGAAGCAGACCAATCTTCCTGACTTCAGACTATATTTACATAGCTACAGTCATCAAGACAGTATGGTACTGGCACAAAGACAGAAATACAGCTCAGTGGAACAAAGTAGAAAGCCCAGAGATGAATCCATGCACCTATGGACACCGTGGAGGCAAAAATACACAATGGAGTAAAGCCAAGCGCTTTAACAAGTGGTGCTGGAAAACTGGTCAACCATCTGTAAAAGAATGAAACTAGAACACTTTCAACATCATACACGAAAATGAACTCAAAATGGATTTAAAATCTAAATGTAAGACCAGAAACGATAGAACTCTTAGAGGACAACATAGGCAGAACACTCTCCAACATAAATCACAGCAAGATCCTCTGTGATCCACCTGATCACAAATACAAACAAAAATAACCTAATGGGAACGAATTAAACTTAAAAGCTTTTGTACAACGAAGGAAACCATAAGCAAGGTGAAAAGGCAGCCTTCAGAATGGCAGAAAATGATAGCAAATAAAACAACTGACAAAGAATTAATCTTTAAGATATAGAAGCAGCTCATGCAGATCAATACAAGAAAAATAACCCAGTCTAAAAGTGGGCCAAAGAACTAAACAGACATTCATCAAGAAAGACATACACATGGCTAACAAACACATGAAAAGTGATGCTCAGCCTCACTCATTATCAGTTCAGTTCAGTTCAGTCACTCAGTCGTGTCCGACTATTTGCGACCCTTTGCAACCCCATGAACCGCAGCACACCAGGCCTCCCTGTCCATTACCAACTCCTAGAGTTCACCCAAACCCATGTCCATTGAGTCGATGATGCCATCCAACCATCTCATCCTCTGTCGTCCCCTTCTCCTCCTGTCCTCAATCTTTCCCAGCATCAGGGTCTTTTCCAAACAGTCAGCTCTTCGCATCAGGTGGCCAAAGTCCTGGAGTTTCAGCTTCAGCATCAGTCCTTCCAGTGAACATTCAGGACTGATCTCCTCCAGGATGGACTGGTTGAATCTCCGTGCAGTCCAAGGGGCTCTCAAGAGTCTTCTCTAGCACCA
The DNA here is from genome assembly GCA_006410635.1 of Cephalophus harveyi. Classification (NCBI taxonomy): domain Eukaryota; kingdom Metazoa; phylum Chordata; class Mammalia; order Artiodactyla; family Bovidae; genus Cephalophus; species Cephalophus harveyi. Next base: position 181,120 of record SJYT01015489.1, on the reverse strand, counting down.
CGGTTCAAAAGTATCAATTCTTCAGTGCTCAGCTTTCTTTATAGTCCAGCTATATCTTTTAAAGACTCTAAACTTTATAGTCCAACTAGATTATGAGTTGAACTTATAGCCCAATTATATTATATTATAGTCCAACTATAACTTTATGGTCCAATGATATTACTTGTATCACTAATAATAATTTGTGGCTTGATGGCATTTTTTCAACAAAAATAGCTTCTATTTCTCTCAGTGTGTAGGTTGAACGCAACATGTATGTCACCATCAAGGGTCAGAACGACTGGAGAAGTGGTTTCTGCATCTGATGTTGCCCCCGAGGAGTGGCCCATGATGATGCCTCCTTTGGAGCTGCCCATGGTTGGGGAATATGCGACAAATCTGTATTTTTGTGTCCTTCACCATACCTAAGAGTCCTTCTACACATACCCTTCATAGAAAGAAAAAAAGTGAAATCGCTCAGTCATGTCTGACTCTTTGCAAACCCATGGACACCAGGCTCCTCCGTCCATGGGATTGTCTAGGCAAGAGTCCTGGAGTGGGTTGCCATTTCCTTCTCCAGGGAACTTCCCGACCCAGGGATCGAACCCAGGTCTCCCACACTGTAGACCCCCTTCTAAGAAATTATAATTGTAGTATAGATTAACTGCCATAAAACCACTTAATCACGCTGACACAGGAGAAAGCTCCAATGGTCCCTGAGAAAACATACCTAAGCAAACCTCCCAATACGTAATGAAGCGTTCTGTGCTTGGATTGCCAACTCCGTAATAAACCAATTTTAAAATTTTCAGACCTGTCACGAGAAAGTTATGTGACTTCCCTGAAAGGTGTGAGTCACCTTCTAGCTTGCTTATCAATTATCTCGACAAAAATTAAGAGAGGCCAGCTATATAACACTGTGGGAAATATTTCCATCTCTATGTGTATATGTGTCACTAAGACTGTATGCGTTCACATTTATATTTTTGCCTCGATCCAACTATAAACTCTATCATACATTTGTCTGTCAAATTAGGGCATTTTCATAAAGGAAAACGGTGATCATAAAGACCCGTGGCACAAAATGGGTTACATTATCTTGATAATAATTGGTAATTTATTGTGATAGCAAGCATGGCAATAAAGCTGTGTGATAGAGTTGAAAAGTGGAAAAGTCAATCTAATAATTCACTGTCTTATAAGATAATACAAAAAATGAGATGTATGAGGTTCGTGATTAAACTTGCCGGCATGCTAACATGCAGTACAGTGTTACCGTGTTTGTTTGGCTAAATTATCATTAATTATTTCTGACACGGTGTAGTCCTTGTCTAAAGTGTGGTTTGTTAATATCATCCCTACATACAAAGACATCTGTCTTAACGTATTTTTTGCTTGAGTCCCTGTCTCCTGTGTCTTGAATTGTTAGTATTTGGTTATGCTAATTGTTCGTCATAACAATATTTCACCACGTATCAGCAATAATAAAAGGATATTCTGATAGTGGTATGGATTGATCTCGAAACTCTATTGAATTTACAACAGAATCAATAAGTAGAGGAACCAGCTTTAGAGAAATTCAAAAACTAGAACATACATCCAAGCAGAGCTGGTCTAGCAAAACTTGAAGGTTGTACCTACATATAACCTACAGACAATCTTCTTCTTCACATTTCTTCCCTCCGTCTAATGCATGGAAGTATAAGTAGATGCTGAAGATAATGCACTAGAATAAAAAGATTTTTACACAATGAGAAAACCAAGTATAGCCAGGGAAATCTGAAAACTGAGGAGTCTAGTGGGAATTTGCTTTTATTCCATCATTTCTTCTTTCTGGCGTTAAAACAGAAAGACCCACTTTTTAACATGGTTTGAACACCATCTTTTCTTCCGAGGAAGTGAAGAATTTTGTAAACGAGGGCGTCTCTGGTGCTCAGTGGTAAAGAATCCACCTGCCAATGCAGGAGATGTGGGTTCAATCCCTGGTCCAGGAAGACCCCGCATGTCTCAGGACAACTAAAGCCCGTGTGCCATAGCTACTGAGCCTGTGCGCCGGAGCCTGGGAGCCGCGGCCACTGGGCCCACGAGCTGTGACTACTGAAGTCCACATACCCCAGAGCCTGTGCTTCACAACAAGAGAAGTCACCGCAATGAGAAGCTTGCAAACCGCAACTGGAGGGTAGCCCCTGCTCTCCACAACTAGAGAAACACCCCAGCAGTAAGGAAGACCTAGCACCGCCATAAAGAAAGAAATGGCAATTGAGAGCACGTGGTCAATAGGCTTTTACAATCTTAGCTATTTATAATCTATGGATTTTGCATCTCTCTGTTACTGAGAGAGGGCTGCTAAACTCTCTGTCCCTTGAATCCTCTCTGCTTTGAATCTCTGCAGCTGAATTTCCAATGGCAGCTGTTCCTGCAGAAGTTGAAGCAACTGTCAGAGAGGAGTAAACAAGGCTGTGAGGCTGAAGATTGAAAGGAAGGTGGTGAAGTGCAAAGTAAGAAAGGGGAGTGTTACCCCCAAACTGGGCGGCAGGGAGACAGGCCTCCCCAAGCAAGTCCACTTGCTAGTGTGACCCGCCTTGCACAACTGATGTGTCACCAGTGGACGAATGTGTCTAAAATACCAGCATCAAGCATGCCATAGTGTGGCCGTTCATTACAAGTCACCCACAATTATCTTCATAAAGAGACTGCACATGGCAGGGAGACAGGCCTCCCCAAGCAAGTCCACTTGCTAGTGTGACCCGCCTTGCACAACTGATGTGTCACCAGTGGACGAATGTGTCTAAAATACCAGCATCAAGCATGCCATAGTGTGGCCGTTCATTACAAGTCACCCACAATTATCTTCATAAAGAGACTGCACAGCCTGGGGCTCATTCAAGGGCAGGGACTTTGTCTAGGAGTTGCCCTGAAAGGTAGAAAGATGTGACTACATCTTGCCTGACACTTGCCCCCATCTCAGGCTTCTGTACACATGAATCACCACGTTCTCTCTTCCACGTATCTAGACATCAGATTCTCCAATCATAGCCTGGTGACCCCCCCTACCTCCAACAGAAGCTCCCTTAAACACACTCCCTTCTGTTTCACCATTCCCACCGCTAGGGCCATTCTCCACTTATGTGGCTACAGAGCACATGTACAATTTCTAAACCCAACCTTCCGTATGGACATTTTTCTACACCCACCTCTCTAAGCACCTCCAAAATGCATTCGTTTGTCAATAACTATGTATTTTTGCAACAAGTCCTTGTAAGATTACCCTTGCTGTTATTACATTGTGTGCATACCTTGTGTGATTTGAGTGACATTTACATTCCAGAGGGCAGAAGCCAGGGTTCCTTGTACACTTGAGTGACATTTACATTCCAGAGGGCAGAAGCCAGGGTTCCTCGTACACATAGCAGGAGGGGCAGGTAGGGGTGAAATATTTTCGAGAAGCCCATGTACCTACAACAAGGTTCGCCTGAGGACCTACTCTCTGGAGCAAAGCATCTCTTCCATATACGTTGTACTGAAGTACCTACAGCATTTCTGCCACCTCCCCTGTTACTGGGGAAAGAGGTACCTGTGATTCCTCAGGAACCAGCGGCCAAAGTCTCATTGTGACATTCTAAGAATGACAAAGCTCATCACAGGTATGCAGAGCATGGAAGGGCCATTTTTACTGCTCCTGGGACGGGAGAGACCAGCTGGGACAATCGGATGCTTGAGTTGATGGCCACTCACTAAAGGACAGACGTTCATGATGTCACCTAAACCCATATCTAAGGGTGGTTCATGACAACAGCTAAAGCATCCATGTGGGAAAGACTAGCAAATTCAAAATGCAAAGGGAAGCTGAAGAATGTGAAAAAAGCTACCTTGGTTATCTTAGGACATTGGGTCCTGCCCAAAGTGACCCTAAGACATTTGTTCCACACCCAAATGTCCCTGGTACCTGCTCACATTTGGTCCTGTCCAAAATGACCCTAAGACATTTGTTCCATTCCAAAAGGTCCCTGATACCTGGTCACATTTGGTCCTGTCCAAAATGCCCCTAAGGCATTTGTTCCACACCAAAAGGTCCATGATACCTGGTCACATTTGGTCCTGTCCAAAATGACCCTAAGGCATTTGTTCCACACCAAAAGGTCCCTGACACCTGGTAATATTTGGTCCTGTCCAAAATGACCCTACGACCCCGGCTCCACACCAAAGGGCCCTTGATAGCTGGTCTTGTCTAAAAGCCATCTGGCACGGACTGAATATGCACATGGATGTTTTGAACAGGAGCAAACGTGAAGGACAGTTTGGTGAGGAACAAGTGTCTTATAGACCAAACGTCTTATGGACATTTTGGAAAGGAATAAGTGTCTACTAACTACCCAGATTTCTGACCTTTTCCAGATCCCATTCCAATAATACATATTTTCACTATGTGTGTATGTGTGTCTGTATACACATATATGTCAATCACACATATCATCAATTGAATGCCAGATAATGCTGGTCAACAATGTAATTCTCTAAACACAAAGAATGTATATATACAGTTATTATATACAGCAAAATTTGAAATATACAAATATATAAAAATATGTGTGTGTACACATTTATCTATATATATGAAAATATCTATGTCCATGTATGTATCTTGTATGAGTTTCCTGTAGCTGATTTGGGAGGGACTGGGGGCAGGAGAAGAGGGGGATGACCGAGGATGAGATGGCTTCACCGACTCGATGGACGCGAGTCTGGGTGAACTGTGGGAGTCGGTGATGGACAGGGAGGCCTGGCGTGCTGCGATTCATGGGGTCGCAAAGAGTCGGACACGACTGAGCGACTGAACTGAACTGAACTGAACAGAAAATCACTACAAAGCTGTTGGCTTAAAACTATTAGAGAAATGTCTAAAATAACAGATGTATTCCCCCTATTTCTGGAGGGCAAAGGTCAGAAATCAAGGTGTGCGCATGCTCACACTCCCTCTGGAGACTCTGGGGGACAGTCCATCCCACCTCTTCCAGCTTCTGGGGGGCTCCAGGAGTCCCTGGGCTTGTGGCTGCCTCCCTCCCGTCTCTGCCTCCATCTTCACGTGGCTTCTCCCATCTCTGTATGTCCAAGTGTTCCTCTCCCTTCTAAGGACACCAGTCAGTGGACAGAGCCCAGCATAACCCGGTATCACTTCACTTTACATATATATATGCGCAGCACATATTTCCAAATGTATGCACACACATCCACCCCGCCTGTTATGAATTAACCACCAGGACAGGTATTGGGGAAAACACGCCACCCCAGAATGAATGCTGGAGTGGTTCAGAGCCATGAAGCGTGGACAGAGGGGAGGGAAGGCAGCTGTACAGAGAGGAGGAGCAATTCTCTCCTGCAGAAGCAACTCCTCCTGCCGAGGGGCCCACAGCTGCGATTTCCCCACAACCGAGATTCATCCTGCAGCAGAGCTGACTGTCCTAAGCTGGAGGAAAAAGCCTGGACTTTGGCCACTGCCTCACTTCTGTGATTTATGGCCAAGTCTTGTTCACTGGAGGAGGTCAAACATCAGCATTAACAGATCATTCTGCAACTAACAGTGTGATATGAAATTGTGTCTCCATGTTGGCATGTGTGTGTGTGGGTACTGTATGCTGGGTGAAGTCCGTATTTACAAATCAGGCCACATTTATGGTGAGTGAGTGTGTGTTCATGTGTGTGTGTGTCTTTCTCTTCTGCAGGGAAAAAGGTTGCGCTTTTTATCTATGTAAATCCCCAGGCTGCATTTTCCTGAATGATGGATGCCTTCTCTGCACTGATAACTCTATGTCTCAGTTCCTCAGGAGCCTGAGTGAGGACATTCAGCGAGAGTGAGTGACTCTCATGAGGACAGACTGCTCTGTGTGTTACTTACAGTACTGGGTAGCAAGCCTTCTGGATAGAGAAGTCTTAACTATTTTTAATAGTGAAAGAGTAAATGTCCTCTCAGAATTTCTCGGAGCGTGAGGGCTGCCATTTCTCCAGCTCTGCATTGCAAGATCTATAGAGTACCACAGTGGGCAAGCAAAAAGAAAACCCCAGAAATTTGTAATAAAAAGCAAAAAAAAAAAAAAAAAACACTAAAATTCTGATCTTGCTTTCACCTAACAAATTAGTAAATGCTCTCTCACACGTACATCACACAAATACAGACATACACACCCAGACACACATGCATACACATACACACACCCACAACTCCTAGAAATTTGTAACAAAAGACAATCTCTAAAATTCTGATCTTGCTTTCACCTAACAAACTAGTAAATGCTCTCTCACATATACATACACACATATACAAACATGCACACACATCCACATTCACACACACACACACAACTCCCAGAAATTTGTAGTAAAAGAATCATTTTTTAAAAACTCACTAAAATTCTAATCTTTCCTTCACCTAACAGAACAGTTAATGCTGTCTCATACACACCCACACATACACACCTACAACTCCCAGAAATGTATAATAAAAGTCAAAAAACAAATCACTAAAATCCTGATTTTGCCTTCACCTAACAAAACAGTAAATGCTCTCTCAAACACACCCACAACTCACAGAAATTTGTGAAAAAAGACAGATAAGAAATCACTAAGGTTCTGATCTTGCCTTCACCTAACAAAATAATAAATGCTCTCTCACACACATACACACCCAGACACACACACACACACACACATATACTCAAACATAAACACACACAGCCAGAAGGAAATAAAAGAAATGAGTTCAAAATCAATGTTAGATTTACATATATCTCTCTCTGAACATGTTTGACAAGCAAAAAGACATTTAGAACAGAGCTGGAGATTCAACACGGAATGTTAACCGGCCTGTACCAACAAACTTTTACAGAACATTGCACACTGGAAATAATTACACATGTACCACACTGACCAGTAATCTGATACTCAGCAACAGAATAACACAATTAAAATGCTAACCTGACCACAGGGTAGTACAATGAGAAGCTGATAAAATGTCAGCAAAAAACAGGTCATCTGCTTGGATCATGCAGCACAGATTTCTAAGCAATTCAGGTTGGTGAAAAGAAAAACAGAACTCGGCAAATAAGCAGAATCCAGATACACCAAGTCGTGTGAAATGAAGCTAAAGGGAACTAACTTCACAAATTTTAATTTTAATGTGACTAATTTTAAAGGAGAAATGTAAAAGACAAAGGAAAAGTTGGAAAACCCAGATCAAACACAAAAGCAAGAAAGAGCTTTCCTTTCTCAGCAAGAAAGAGCTGAGAAGGAAACACAAAGAAGAAAATAACCACATGACTTCCCATGGAAAGCCTGGGAGAAATCAATAGCACAGCTAATAAAATTTGAAATATTGGCTTATGGGAAAAGTAGTAATGGGAAAAACACTGACAAGTTTGGTCAGGAAAAACGAAAGGAAAGCATAAACAGTCAATAGTATATATTGAAACATTAGATAATTTCTTGAGAGAGGTTTAAGAAAATCACAACCCATCATTTTATATCCCACAGACTATGTGTATAAACCATGAAACAGTCCAACATAGCCCAGGAGACACTCTAATCCTGAAATGACTCGGTAATTAGTGACAATGCAAGATATTTTCCAGGGTGGTGGCAGGAGCGGGGAGGAGCCTTGAAACAAGCTGGTTCTAAATCCATAGTAACTGAAGGTCAGCAGTGAGTATATCCATTATACCCATCTCTCTATGTTGGCAAGTGCTTTAAAATTCATCTATTTTAAAATTTAAATCTCCCCAAAGGAACAGCAGTCCCTGATTAATTTACAGGAATATCTTTAGGAGACTGATGCTAAGAGGGGGCTTTTTTACTTCATAAAGGATTTGCTTCTCAACATTCTGCACTCAGAGTGCAGAATTCTGCTTCTCAACAGAAGCACTCAGAGAAAAAGATTATGGCTGCACTGATTCAATATTGTATCTCCTGAGCGTCTCCTGGGCTGTGTTGGGCTATTTCAACATTGTATCTGAGGATGTCCCTCCTGCAAAAAGGCAGGGAAAGACTATAAAAAGATGAGGGTATTCAGAATTTAAAGAAACACGTGTATCCCAATGTTCATTGCAGGACTGTTTACAATAGCCAGGACATGGAAACAACCTAGATGTCCATCAGCAGATGAATGGATAAGAAAGCTGCGGTACATATACACAATGGAGTATTACTCAGCCATTAAAAAGAATACACAATAGACTATTACTCAGCTATAAAAAGGACGCATTTAAATCACTTCTAATGAGGTGGATGAAACTGGAGCCTGTTATACAGAGTGAAGTAAGCCAGAAAGAAAAACACCAATACAGTATATTAACGCATATATATGGAATTTATTTATTTATTTATTTTTTTAATTTTACCCTAATACTTTATTAGTCACCTATAGGCCTGTTCCCAGTTATGTGGGCTCCAAGGAGGGGGTCACCATTCACCAGCTCGCAGCTGGGAGCTTGAGCAGGACTTGGCCTAACTCTCTGTGGTCATGGACTGTGGAGTCTGAAGGAGCAGGTCTGGCATTTCCTGGGTCAGTACAGGACACACAGGTAGGGGCACAGAGGCGGGCCAAGAGCCCAGGCTTGCCACCATCTGCCAGCCTAGTTGTGTTTGGAGAAATATTCCTTGCTGTCGTCCACATCGGGCTTGATTGTGTCACTGCCTGGTGTCCAGCCGGCGGGGCAGACTTCCCCATGCTCATCTGTGTACTGGAAAGCCTGGACCAGCCTCAGAGCCTCATCCACGGAGCGTCCCACAGGCAAGTCATTGACGGTGACCTGGCGAAAGACACCCTTGCCGTCGATGACAAAGAGGCCCCTGTAGGCGACCCCCTCATCTTCCTTCAGCACGCCATAATCACTGGACAACTTTCTGGTTACATCAGCCAGCAGGGGGATGTTCAGTGGGCCCAAGCCTCCCTCCTTTCGGGGAGTGTTGATCCAAGCCAGGTGGGTGAACTGAGAGTCGACGAAGACGCCCAGCACCTCGCAGTTCAGCTTGTGGAACTCCGCCGCACGGTCGCTGAAAGCTACGATCTCCGTGGGGCACACAAAGGTAAAGTCCAGCGGGTAGAAAAAGAGGACCACGTACTTCCCTTTGTAGTCGGAAAGCTTCACCTCCTTGAAGGCGCCATCCACCACTGCGGTGGCCTGGAATTCCGGGGCGGGCTTTCCGAGGTGCGCCTTGCTGCAGGCCATAACTGAAAGCTGCGTGGGTAAGGGCGGGACGCACGGGCTCTCGGATGCACGGACTTGAATTCGCAGGGCCCTGGAATTTAAAAAGGTGGTAACGATGATCCTTTATGTGAGACAGCAAAAGAGACACAGATGTAAAGAACAGTCTTTTGGACTCTGTGGGAGAAGGCGAGGGTGGAATGATTTGAGAGAACAGCATTGAAACATGTATATTATTATACATGAAACAGATCGCCACGCCAGGTTCGATGCATGAGACAGGGTGCTTGGGGCTGGTGCACTCCCATCCCTCAGGGATGGGAGGAGGGAGGTGGCAGGGGGGTTCAGGATGGGGGACACATGTACACCCATGCCGGATTCATGCTGATGTATTACAATACTGTAATTAGCCTCCAATTAAAATAAATTAATTAATGAAAAAGAAAAAGAATACATCTCCATAACATTTTGATAATAAAACCATTCTGAGGGAAAAAAAAAAAAGATGAGGGTTTTTGGAAAATAAAAGGTATTATTAGGTGACAGGCTTATAGAATCAATAAGAGAATCCACAAAATACTGATATCAGGAGAAAGGCTGAGTGGTACACAAGCAACAGTCTCTACCGTCTGTAATAGGAACGACCGAAGGTTAAGGGGGTGGAGTAGAAGGCCGTGCGTGCATCTCCTCCTGCCAGACCACTAAAAAAGCACTAGCTGTTCAACAAGCATCGACAGGAAGACGCTGGAAACCACCGCAAAGAGAGACGCCACATCCAAGGGCAAAGGAGAAGACACACTGAAACGGTAGGAGGGGAACAATTAAGCTGAAAATCAAATCCTCTGCCCACCCGGGGGGACGGATCACAAGCTAGAGAAGAGGAACACCAAAGAAGTTCTTGCATTGCTGTGAAAGTTCTAGGCCCCTCATCAGGTTCCGCAGCCTGGGGACCCAGCCAAGGGACTAGGGAGGGAATCGGGCTTGGAAGGCCAGTGGGATTTGATTTACAGAGCTTGCAGACTCTTGGAGGACACAGACAAAATCTTGTGCCCACCAGAGCCCAGGAGAAAGGAGGAGTGACCCCACAGGAGACCAAGCCAGACCTGCCTGTGAGCGTTTGAGGGTCTCTTGCAGAGGCGTGGGTTGGCAGTAGATTTTCATGGCAGCGGCAGCCTTGGGAGATGCGTCTCGGTGTAAGTCCACTTAGAGGCCACCAACACCCCTACTGTAGAAGCCTATAGTCCAGTCCTTTGGCTGCCTGATGCGAAGAGCCGGCTCATTGGAAAAGACTCTGATGCTGGGAAAGATTGAAGGCAGGAGGAGAAGGGGACGACAGAGGATGAGATGGTTGGATGGCATCACTGACTCAATGGACATGAGTTTGAGCAACCTCTGGGAGAGGGTGATGGGCAGGGAGGCCTGGCGTGCCGCAGTCCAAGGGGTCGCAAACAGCTGGACATGACTGAGCACCTGAACTGCAACAAATAGCCCACAGAACCCAGGACTCGGTGGCCTCAAGCCAAACCAGCAACAGGGACGGAGCAGAGCCCCTCCCGTCAGCAGACAATGGAAGTTTGAGTGAGCTCGGCCCCTGCCCACCAGATCCAGTTTTCCCCACATCGTGTCCTTCCAGTCAGGAAGCTTGCACAAGCCTCTTATCCTGGTTTTCCCAACAGAGAGAGCATGGATGTAGGTGGTGGAGGTGCTCTGGATCGACATGCTACCCTTATCTTAACACACACACACACACATGCACCCACTCCCAGTTTTCCCCACATCCTGTCCTTCCGGTCAGGAAGCTTGCACAAGCCTCTTATCCTGGTTTTCCCAACAGAGAGAGCATGGATGTAGGTGGTGGAGGTGCTCTGGATCGACATGCTACCCTTATCTTAACACACACACACACACATGCACCCACACTCTCCACAGACATTAACAAAGTGTGGGCGCCCCCTCTTTGGATGTAGCTACTCCCCCCTGAAGCTAAATTCACTTTGGTTTCTCTGCTAACCCAAATCTTCACTTATCCTTTCTTCTTTGTTAAGGGAAAATGTTAGTCACACAGTCCTGTCCAACTCTTTGCAACCCCATGGACTGTAGCCCTCCAGGCTCCTCCGTCCATGGGATTCTCTGGGCAAGAATACTGGGGTGGGTTGCCTGTCATTCCCTTCTCCAGGGGATCTTCCCAACCCAAGGATTGAACCTGGGTCTCCTGCATTGGCAGGCAGATTGTTTACCATCTTAGCCACCAGGGAAGACTCTTTCGTAAGAGTCGAGTGCTACTTAGGAGAAAATTAAAGGGAAAAAGACATGTTATTGTCATTATTTCAAAATATGACTTAGGGCATAGATCTTAATTCTGACAAAAAATATTTTTAAATATTTGATAAGAACCTAATATGTATGTGACCCAGAGCTAAGTTGGTAAAGAATTTGCCTGCAATTCAGGACACCCAGGTTCCATCCCTGGGTTGGGAAGATCCCCTGGAGAAGGAAACGGCAACCCACTCCAGTATTCCTGCCTGGAGAATCCCATGGACGGAGGAGCCTGACAGGCTACAGTCCATGGGGTCACCAGACTGGGACATGACTTAACGACTGAACCACCACTTGCGCAGTGCACACATCAGGCTGTGAGGTCTATCAGCACTAAAGTCAGATTCTACCCAGAGTAGTTCCATTCCAAAACTTAAAGTCAGCTGCGCTCACATGAAATGTTTGGGGCAGTTAATTATTTCATAAGCAACAAACATAATCATGGGAGAGATTTATTTCCGTTAGTAAAAGGAAAAATAGCAAAAGAATTGAGCGATCACTGCATCGGACTCCGAGGAATCAAAGGGCGATACTGTTTGCAGCTGAGTTTTGCCGTCTGTGTACTCCTCTCTGAGATGTTTTCCAGTTCTTTGTGAAAGGACTGCTTCATTTTGGTTAGCTATAATGCTTTAAAAGATGCAGCTTATAATGGATTTCTAAGAAAAGACTTTCATCCAGTAATCCTATTCAGCTCTAAATACTCTTACCTAAAATGCCTGTTTTGATTGCTACATTTTTTTTTCTTTCTCTAGATGGTTCAAGTATTCTTGAATCGTCTTTATGCTCACAGTTTTTCATTTTAGATTCAGAAACTGTCTTTTTTTGTTGTTCTAATTCCATAATGCTGCATAGATTATAAACACACAATGAAAGCTTTATCAAATATTTAATACTGATAATTAAAAGGAAAGATAATAACTTGACATGGGAACATTGGGAAATCATTCCTTTTTTTGTTACTGTAATAATCTATGAACTCTATCTGAATTGCATTTTAGCCCAGTCCACTGGGTTAGAGAGATTTCAATACACTGAAACTGCCCTTTATACTATTACTGGTACAAAAACATATACACACACATACCATATAAAAACACGAGTTTTATATTCATTCCTGACTTTTCAGAATTATTTCATAAAGCATAAACCAACTAATTATGGTTAGCTACTCATCACTTTTGGAGAAGGAAATGGCAGCCCACTCCAGTACTCTTGCCTGGAAAATCCCATGGACCTAGGAGCCTGGTAGGCTACAGTCCATGGGATCAAGACGAGTTGGACATGACTTAAAAACACGAGTTTTATATTCATTCCTGACTTTTCAGAATTATTTCATAAAGCATAAACCAACTAATTATGGTTAGCTACTCATCACTTTTGGAGAAGGAAATGGCAGCCCACTCCAGTGTTCTTGCCTGGAGAATCCTGGGGACGGGGGAGCCTGGTGGGTTGCCGTCTATGGGGTGGCACAGAGTCTGACACGACTGAGTGACTTCATTTTCACTTTTCACTTTTCACTTTCATGCATTGGAGAAGGAAATGACACTCCACTCCAGTGTTCTTGCCTGGAGAATCCAGGGAACGGGGGAGCCTGGTGGGCTGCCGTCTATGGGGTCGCACAGAGTCCGACACGGCTGAAGCTACTTAGCAGCAGCACTCATCACTTTAGTGAGTTACATAAGAAAAAAAAACTAGAGCTTATAAATAGAAGACATACTCTTGCCTGGAAAATCCCATGGACCTAGGAGCCTGGTAGGCTACAGTCCATGGGATCAAGACGAGTTGGACATGACTGAGTGACTTCACTTTCACTTTTCACTTTTCACTTTCATGCGTTGGAGAAGGAAATGGCAGCCCACTCCAGTGTTCTTGCCTGGAGAATCCAGGGAACGGGGGAGCCTGGTGGGCTGCCGTCTATGGGGTCGCACAGAGTCCGACACGGCTGAAGCTACTTAGCAGCAGCACTCATCACTTTAGTGAGTTACATAAGAAAAAAAAACTAGAGCTTATAAATAGAAGACATAAAATCCCATTAGTGTCTGCCCCACAGGAACGCAATAATAAACACATGTAAAATAATTAGACATAATAATATCAAATTTCACCAATAAAAAATATTGGAGGGTATAACTGTCAACATCAACAACTCTCACAAAGAGAAACTGATCCCATCCAGGTATCATTACTGTGGAATGAAGTAGATATGCTCTGCTATTAAGAGCGTATCTGTCTGAAAGTGAAGTTGTGTGCATTGCTATGGTGATCTCATGAGATGACGTCTTTGGGTAGAAAGCTGGCGTTTCACCACCATGATTTATTTCTCTAAGTTCCTGAATGCTGTGCTCCAGTGCTGGGAGGAACTGTTGGACGGCATTCCTTACTCTTGTCCTGAAGACTGAAGTGTTTGATTTTGCAGGTGAGTTACAGAGTGTGTGTTGACTTACCAAGATGGCAAAACGCTGCTGCTGCTGCTGCTAAGTCGCTTCAGTCGTGTCCGACTCTGTGCGGCCCCATAGACGGCAGCCCGCCAGGCTCCCCCATCCCTGGGATTTTCCAGGCAAGAACACTGGAGTGGGTTGCCATTTCCTTCTCCAACGCATGAAGGTGAAAAGCCAAAGTGAAGTCGCTCAGTCGTGTCTGACTCTTAGCGACCACATGGACAGTAGCCCACCAGGCTCCTTGAGCCCATAGACGGCAGCCAGCCAGGCTCCCCCATCCCTGGGATTCGCCAGGCAAGAACACTGGAGTGGGTTGCCATTTCCTTCTCCAACGCATGAAGGTGAAAAGCCAAAGTGAAGTCGCTCAGTTGTGTCTGACTCTTAGCGACCACATGGACTGTAGCCCACCAGGCTCCTCCGTCCATGGGATTTTCCAGGCAAGAGTGCTGGAGTGGGGTGCCATTGCCTTCTCCTGGCAAAACCCTAGAGATCCCAATTTTCGTCTTGAGGAGCCAAGTGGCCAGTTCTACAAAGGACACCTCAGCGTAGCATCCATGGCTGTGCCATTTCCCTTTGCCTCATGACTCCTGTCCCCGAGAAGTCCAGAGTACAGACAGGAGAAGTGTGATGGGCAGGATGCGGAAACTCCCAAAGGAGGCATGAAATGACTGCATGCTTCAATGTGATGTTATCCCCGTGTTTTCATAAAGGGAATTTCAAGGGGTGTGCCAAGATGCGCATGGTGAGCTAAAACTTGTACTAAGCCTGAGATCCAAACACACATTAACCCTTCCAGGTCAACCAACACTCACAAGTTAGGAATGCCATTGGACCTTGGGACATGGTAACCTGCAAAATCTCTCACACATTGTTGCAAATCTGTGTGATATTTACAACTCTCAGCAGGATCTTGAAGCAAAACACGTCATGTTGTTGTTGTTTGACGGCTTTCTGACTCTTTGGGACCCCATGGACTGTAGTCCACCAGGCTCCTCTGTCCATGGGATTCCCCAGGCAAGAATACTGGAGTGGGTTGCCATTTCCTCCTCCAAGAGATCTTCCAGACTGAGAGATCAAACTCAAGTCGCCTGAATTGGCAGGCCATGTCCTATGTCTAGCTCATCAGGTTAAAAGCTAGCACGTTTACTTAATTTGGGGCATTGCGACTTAACTTAGGGAAAGAAAGTCTGGTTTTTAAACTGTACTGAGCTTTTGTACCTTTTTCACCATATGAAACAATTGGTTATTTCCCCTAGCTGGGTCGTCAAGCTGTTCCAAAGTCTGCCATGCAGAAACTCGAAAGAAGAAATGGAAGCTACGGTATCATCAACTCGTGGAGACACTCCAGAGGACAAGAGTATCTTTATTCTTGTGTCTGTCGGCCTCATACTCTGAGGATCTTCTTGCACACTTATTTCCAGACTGTTGGGGTTCTAATATCCTGCCCCAAACCCTTTTCTCTCATCTTATCTTCTTTCACAAGCTCTTGTGCTATGCACACACTGCTTTTTCAAATAGATCTTCCATTGTGCTCCACTCTACCTTGTGGCCTCTGCTCCCTGGCTTTCTTACTGATACAAAGAAAAGCTCAATGACAAATACAAAACCATATCAAAGCCCTGTCTCCATAGTCTTTGTGGATCTGAAACTTTCACGGAGACCATAGGGTCTGGAACCACCTGTCGCCTTCAAGCCTTACACATGGCCGTGTGCTCAACCTACAGCAAAACTGTGTTGTGTAAGTGTCGTGATCCCTAACCCTATTTCTTCATTGCCTGTGTGAACTTCCTGTGAGTGTTTCAAGAGAAATCACCTTGTTTTCAAGAGTGGAGGGTTCATGCTATCACATGATTGACCGGGGAATTTTTTTTTTTTTTTGAAGAAATGAATCCCTGTGGCCAGCGATTTGTTGTATAAGTGAACATGTCTCCAGTCAACAATGTTTGGGCTTGGGGCTTTCCAGCTGGCTCAGCGGTGAAGAACCCACCTGTCAGTGCAGGAGACCCAGCTTTGATCCCTGGGTCAGGATGATCCCCTGTAGAAGGAAAGGCCACCCACTCCAGTATTCTTGCCTGGAGAATCCCATGGACAGAGGAGCTTGGAGGGCTACAGTCCACGGGGTCACAAAGAACGTGACAAGACTGAGTGACTGAGCAACAACATGTGGGTAACGAAAGATGTATGAAAACGTCTCTGTTCAATGACGTCTTAAGCAAGATAGACCCTACACCTTTCAGCTATCTCTAAATATTTATTTTGATTTTTCCCCCCTCCATGGGATCTATGAGGCTGTGTTTATTGTTTAGACGTTCAGATTATTTCTTTTCTGTGATCATGTTTCCTCTCTGCTGTCTGTTCTCTATCACAGATGGCACGCTTTAATCGAAGTCTGCATGTGACCGGGATCTTTAGAAATGTAAAATGTGGACATTCTCTTTCCAGCTTATAAGCTGGTGTCATATATATTTAGGTAGATCATTCTGCACTATCAGGGCCATACGGCCTTCTTATTTTCAATTCATAAAGACGAGCCTCTCTGTCGCTGAACATTTCTCACTGTCAATGGTCTCCATTTCTCCTTGTGTCCTCGCCCTTTAATCTGAAATCATGCACCTTTCTTCTGAGACTTTCTCACTGTTATTCAAATAACGTTAAAAGCGTCTCTGAGACCTTCACTGCCATCACGAAGGAAAATTCTACGGCTATCTCTTGGATTTAAAATGTCTTTACTCTGCCCCTGCTGTGGAATGATATTTTTTTTTTTTCTGAATTCAAAAATCTAGGCTGATATTAGTGCTCAGAAATCTGATGTTAGACTAATTGTTACTCCTTTGGGTTTTTTGTTTTTTTTTTTCCTCAATGCTTTCCAACTTTTAAGATCCTTTCAGGGACCTCCCTGGTGGTCAAGTGGTTAGGACGTGGTGCTGTTACTGCCATTGTCCTGGGTTTGATACCTGGTTGCAGATTAAGATCCCACAAGCTGCTGCTGCTGCTACTGCTAAGTCACTTCAGTCGTGTCCGACTCTGCGCAACCCCAGAAACGGCAGCCCACCAGGCTCCCCCATCCCTGGGATTCTCCAGGCAAGCACACAGTGCAGAAAAAAAAAAAAAAAGTATTGTCTTTGCCTTGGTATTCTGATTTTAAAACCTGTGCTTTCTAGGTCTGAGTTGGTTTGTGCTAATCATGGCTGGACTTGTTCCGGTTTTGAAGCTCAAAGTTGGTGACTCTAATCAACTTGGCAAAATTCTTAGGTGATAAACTTTACAAGCTTTTCTTGAGCGCTGAACAATTGATTAGTGCTTTTGAACTATGGTGCTGGAGAAGACTCTTGAGAGTCCCTAAGAGTGCAAGGAGATCCAACCAATCCATTCTAAAGGAGATCAGCCCTGGATGTTCTTTGGAAGGAATGATGCTAAAGCTGAAACTCCAGTACTTTGGCCACCTCATGCAAAGAGCTGACTCATTTGAAAAGACCGTGATGCTGGGAAAGATTGAAAGCAGGAGGAGAAGGGAACGACAGAGGATGACATGGCTGGATGGCATCACCAACTCCATAGACATGAGTTTGAGTAAACTTCGGGAGTTGGTGATGGACAGGGAGGCCTGGTGTGCTGCAGTCCATGGGGTCACAAAGAGTCGGACACAACTGAGCAACTGAACTGAACCAAACTGAACCTTTTCAAAGAAGGCTTCACCCCTGCCCTGTTTTTTTTTTTTTTTTCTTGCTTTTCCTCCTTGAAGAGATATATTTTAGATCTCTTCATTCTCTTCTGTATATTCTGCAATCTCACTTTCTAGTTTTCCATGGTTTTGTCATAAGCAAAGCTAGGTAACATTCAAATACCCAAATACTTTCAGTCATCATTCTTCCATGTCTTCCCATATATTGAGCATAACTATATTTTGCACGTTATCCATATGGAACACATGGATATTTTGCAACTGAACTGTGGACACCACCTGGCACCCTAGGAATGTGACAGCAATAATCTCTGAGCACAAGCATGTTAAAAGTTCCCAAGTGGCACTAACACGTGTACACCCGTGGCAGATGCATGTTGATGTATGGCAAAACCAATACAGTATTGTAAAGTAAAATAAAGTAAAATTAAAAAAAAAAAAAAAAAACAGCCTGCCAATGCATCAGACATAAGAGACATGAGTTTGATCCCTGGATCAGGAATATCCTCTTAAGGAGGGCATGGAAACTCATGCCAGTATTCCTGCCTGAAGAATCCCATGGATAGAGGAGCCTGGCGGGCTATACAGTCCATGGGGTCACAAAGAGTCAGACATGACCGAAGCGACTTAGCACCAGCTATTTTAACCTCAATGTTGGCACACATTTGAACAAGGCAGTGAATCTGGGCTGCCAAACCTCTTGTGCACTTTGAACCATTCCACTGCGAGAAATTAAACTGTTTTTCCAGTGGTCATGTATGGATGTGAGAGGTGGACTATCAAGAAACCCAAACCTGAGCCCCGAAGAACTGATGCTTTGAACTGTGGTGTTGGAGAAGACTGTTGAGAGTCCCTTGGACTGCAAGGAGATCCAACCGGTCCATCCTAAAGGAGATCAGTCCTGAGTGTTCATGGGAAGGACTGATGCTGAAGCTGAAACTCCAATCCTTTGGCCACCTGATGCGAAGAGCTGACTCATTGGAAAAGACCCTGATGCTGGGAAAGACTGAGGGCAGGAGAAGAAGGGGACGACAGAGGATGAGATGGCTGGATGGCATCACTGACTCAATGGACATGGGTTTGAGTGGACTCCAGGAGTTGATGATGGACAGGGAGGCCTGGTGTGCTGCGGTTCATGGGGTCGCCAAGAGTCGGACACGACTGAGTGACTGAACTGAACTGAACTGAACACATGCATGGACGTGACGTCTCTCCTTCTGTTTAACTTTGGGGGTAACCTGTGACCAGCACACAGCACCCACTTGTGCAGATTTGTCTGCAACAAACACAAGTAGTGGGGCTTCCCGAGTTGTGTGTGACAAACACAAACAGTGGAGCTGCTGGAATGGAAGGTCAAATCTGCAGTTACCTCCTCCTACTTGTTCACTGTAACACGCGACCCATTAATTTCTGCAGACTGAGTCCAGCTCTCAGAGAAAGAGTGTGTCTTCCACTTCTGGTGTGAACGGAGAGTTCTTTCTGAAATGACCGTGCATTTGTATTCTCCTCAAGCTGGCTCTATTGACTGTAGGTGAAAGTGGATAAAGACAGATATCTTGGCAGGAGAGAGAAAGACGCATTTGCAGAAAAGAGCAACTCTGGAGGGTCAATTCTTTTCCATTAAGCAGTCAATTATGGTGAGCAGGCTGCCTGGTCGAGGGCTTTCCAGCATGTGTCTTGGTGAAAGAATCTGAGATCGGGGGCCAAATTGCCCTCAGAGAAGCCTCTGGTCTATTTTTTGAGCCACTTATGCCAAAAAAAAAAAAAAAAAGTCACATCAATAATTTAGTACAGTTTTAGGTGAATTTCACTATGCTGGGTTTTGAAAGTTAAGACACTGCAAAATGGACCTTTTTGAAATTGTAAAATACAGTTCTTAGATGTGGAGATTCACATTTAATATAAATTTCTATTGCATGTTTAAAAATTTAGTGGTGCTTCTTTTCAAGTTTGCAGATGGTAAATAAACCATCTCACACGTATGCTTAATGCAGAGGTATACAGATGTAAAAACCAATGAAAATTAAATTTGAAAAGCAACAATATATTTTATGCATATAAGTAAGTGTTAGTCACTCAGTCGTGCCCAACTCTTTGTGACCCCATGGACTGTAGCCCACCAGGCTCCTCTGTACATGGGATTCTCCAGGCAAGAACACTGGAGTGGGTTGTCATGCCGTCCTCCAGCGGATCGTCACAACCCAGGGATCAAACCTAAGTCTCCCACACTGCAGGCGGATTCTTTACCATCTGACCCACCAGTCTACCCACATACGGTCAAATAGTTTGTGACAAAGAAATTAGGAATATACAGTGAAGAAAGGACACTATCTTCAATGAACAGTGTTGAGGAAACTGGTCAGCTACATGCAAAAGAATTTAACTGGACCCTTATCTTACACCACACCCAAACATTAACTCTGATGGACTAAAGACCGGAAACCATAAAGCTCCAAGAGGGAGCTGCACATTGGTGATCATTTTACTGGCTCTGACTTCAAAAAAAAAGGCAACAAAAGTAAAAACAAGTAAGCGGGAGGACATCAAACTAAAAATTTTCTGCACAAGAAAAGGATCAATAAAAAGATAGCCTACTTAATGGGAGAAAACATACGCAAATCATATATTTCCTAAGGGGTTAATACCTAAAACATGTAAACAACTCATAACTGCAGAGCGAAAACCAAACAATCCAATTCAAAAACAGGCGAGAGGGTCTGAATAGGCTCTTTTTTCCTCAGGAGACATACAGACGGCCAGCAGAGGCATGAAAAGATGTTCAACACCACTACTCATCAAACCACAATTAGATACTGCCTCATACACACCAGAATGGCTGTCATCATAAACTGTGCACACAGCGGCTTCCCACGTGGCTCAGCGGTAAAGAATCTGCCTGTGGACACTGGAGACACAGTTCAGTCCCCGGTCTGGGAAGATGCCCCGTGCCAAGGGGCAAGTGAGTCCACGTACTCCAGTAACTGAAGCCCAAGGCCCTAGACCACCTGCTCCACCACGACAGAAAATCGTGCGTGACATCTAGAGAGGAGCCCCCACCTGCCGCAACCACAGAAAAGCCCGCACAGCAATGAAGACCCAGCAAAGCCAAAAATAAATGAAATCCTTTTTTTAAAAAAAGACCTCTTTTGTTTTGAAACACCAGAGTGGGGACTTCCCAGGTGACCCACTGGTTAAGAATCTGCCTTCAAATGCAAGGGATCTGAACTTCAGTCCTAGTTGGGGAAGCTAAGGTCCTACATGCCGTGGAGCAACTGAGCCCCAAGTACCACCACCACTAGAGAGGCTGGGACCATGGTGAAGTATCCCACATGCTGCAGCTGAGACTTGACGCAGCCAAAGAAATTAACACATACGGTTTGGTCGATGTATGGGAAAGTCCACCACAATACGGCAAAGAAATTATCCTCCATTGAAAACAAATTAATTGAAAAATAAAATTAATAAATGCAACACAGGAGTGAACTGGGGATAATGGAGGGAGGGAGGTGTTTCTCAACTGGGGGCAGTTTTGCTTGTCTGCCCGGGTGGTGCAGTGGTGAAGAATCTACTTGCTGATTCAGGAGACATAAGAGGCTCGGGTTCGATTCCTAGGTTGGGAAGATCTCCTGGAGGAGGAATATGTTACCCACTCCAGTATTCTTGGGCTTTCCTGGTGCTTCAGTCAGTAAAGAATCCGCCTGCAATGAGGGAGACCTGGGTGCGATCCCTGGGTCGGGAAGATCCCCTGGACTGGGAAATGGCAACCCACTCCAATATGCCTGCCTGGGAAATCCCATGGACTTCAGCTACATGCAAAAGAATTTAACTGGACCCTTATCTTACACCACACCCAAACATTAACTCTGATGGACTAAAGACCGGAAACCATAAAGCTCCAAGAGGGAGCTGCACATTGGTGATCATTTTACTGGCTCTGACTTCAAAAAAAAAGGCAACAAAAGTAAAAACAAGTAAGTGGGAGGACATCAAACTAAAAATTTTCTGCACAAGAAAAGGATCAATAAAAAGATAGCCTACTTAATGGGAGAAAACATACGCAAATCATATATTTCCTAAGGGGTTAATACCTAAAACATGTAAACAACTCATAACTGCAGAGCGAAAACCAAACAATCCAATTCAAAAACAGGCGAGAGGGTCTGAATAGGCTCTTTTTTCCTCAGGAGACATACAGACGGCCAGCAGAGGCATGAAAAGATGTTCAACACCACTACTCATCAAACCACAATTAGATACTGCCTCATACACACCAGAATGGCGGTCGTCATAAACTGCACACAGCGGCTTCCCACATGGCTCAACGGTAAAGAATCTGCCTGTCGACTCAGGAGACATGGTTCAGTCCCCGGTCTGGGAAGATGCCCCGTGCCAAGGGGCAAGTGAGTCCATGTGCTCCAGTGACTGAAGCCAAAGGCCCTAGACCACCTGCTCCACCACGACAGAAAATCACACTTGACAACTAGAGAGGAGCCCCCACCTGCCGCAACCACAGAAAACCCTGCACAGCAATGAAGACCCAGCACAGCCAAAAATAAATGAAATCCTTTTTTTAAAAGAAGACCTCCTTTGTTTTGAAACACCAGAGTGGGGACTTCCCAGGTGACCCACTGGTTAAGAATCTGCCTTCAAATGCAAGGGATCCGAACTTCAGTCCTAGTTGGGGAAGCTAAGGTCCTACATGCCGTGGAACAACTGAGCCCCAAGTACCACCACCACTAGAGAGGCTGGGACCATGGCGAAGTATCCCACGTGCTGCAGCCGAGACTTGACGCAGCCAAAGAAATTAACACATACGGTTTGATCGATGTATGGGAAAGTCCACCACAATACGGCAAAGAAATTATCCTCCATTGAAAACAAATTAATTGAAAAATAAAATTAATAAATGCAACACAGGAGTGAACTGGGGATAATGGAGGGAGGGAGGTGNTGCTGCAGCTGAGACTTGACGCAGCCAAAGAAATTAACACATACGGTTTGATCGATGTATGGGAAAGTCCACCACAATACGGCAAAGAAATTATCCTCCATTGAAAACAAATTAATTGAAAAATAAAATTAATAAATGCAACACAGGAGTGAACTGGGGATAATGGAGGGAGGGAGGTGTTTCTCAACTGGGGGCAGTTTTGCTTGTCTGCCCGGGTGGTGCAGTGGTGAAGAATCTACTTGCTGATTCAGGAGACATAAGAGGCTCGGGTTCGATTCCTAGGTTGGGAAGATCTCCTGGAGGAGGAATATGTTACCCACTCCAGTATTCTTGGGCTTTCCTGGTGCTTCAGTCAGTAAAGAATCCGCCTGCAATGAGGGAGACCTGGGTGCGATCCCTGGGTCGGGAAGATCCCCTGGACTGGGAAATGGCAACCCACTCCAATATGCCTGCCTGGGAAATCCCATGGACTGAGGAGCCTGGCGGGCCTACAGTCCATAGGGTCACAAAGAGTTGGGCACAGCTGAGCCACTGAGCACACTGGGACATTTTTCAGTCACCACTGAGGGTAAGAGGGTTGCCACCAGCATCTGCTGGGTGGAGGTCACGGATGCTGGTTGGCATCCCACAGTGCACAGGACGACTCATCACGGAGACTGATCTTCTCCCAAGTGTCAACGGCGTCAACACTGAGAAGCCCTGGAATAATAACAAATTTGGGGTGAAAGCTGAAAGCTGTTCTTTGATGACCAGGGTCTAAAAGTGTATATTGAAGACATCATTTTAGACATCAGGTTTGATCCAAATACGGCGATGGTGGTATAGCTGTGTTCATTTCTGCAAAGTGCAGCTTAGACAGAATGTTTAGTTAGCAGCAAGGAATATATCATGTTTCCACAGCCTGAGCTGATTCTTCTTCCTGTTGTCATTACTGTAACAAAATGTCTGGGAGACATAATATTGAGTATCTAGATAATGAATACTTAGCTTCCAGTAATGAATGTGCTAAATATCTTTCATATGGAACAAATATAAATGCAAAAATTTTGAGGCTGTGTCTTCTAAGACTGGTTTTTAAAATATTTTTAAGGACTTCCTGAATGGTTCAATGGTTAAGACTCCACACTTCCAATCTAGAGGGTTGCAGGCTTCCCTGACGGCTCAGTCAGTGAAGAATCTGCCTGCAATGTAAGAGATCTGGGTTTGATCCCTCGGTTGGGAAGATCCCCTGGAGAAGGGATAGGCCACCCACTCCAGTATTCTTGGGCTTCCCAGGTGGCTCAGCTGGTAAGGAATCCGCCTACAACGTGGGAGACCTGGGTTTGATCCCTGGGTTGGGAAGATCCCTTGGAGAAGGAAATGGCAACCCATTCCAGAATCCTTGCCTGGAGAATTCCATGGACAGAGGAGCCTGGTGGGCTACAGTCCATGGGG
The DNA here is from genome assembly GCA_006410635.1 of Cephalophus harveyi. Taxonomy (NCBI): domain Eukaryota; kingdom Metazoa; phylum Chordata; class Mammalia; order Artiodactyla; family Bovidae; genus Cephalophus; species Cephalophus harveyi. Next base: position 157,126 of record SJYT01015489.1, on the reverse strand, counting down.
TCCCAAAGACTTGCACAGGACTGAGTGACTTTCACTTTCAAGCAGACCTAAGATTATACATTGCTGTGCAGCATGGCCCAATCGTTAAAAAAAAAAAAAAAAAATCTCCATTAAAAAATATATATTTATATTTCTCTGTCTTCCCTAGACTCAGCCAAATAAAATTGGCTTTGAAAAAGAATCAGATGATACAAGACACCCCCTGTGATGTGACTGACAATCCCCTCATCTGGTTGGCTAAACTGTTTCTATTCATTTAAAAAATTGCAAGCCGCAGGACTGCCCTGGCAGGCCAGTGGTTCCAACTTTGCCATGTGGGCTTTCCTGGAGGCTCTGGGGTGAAGACTCTGCCTGAGAATGCAGGGGGGACCTGAGCTCAGTCTCTCCTCTGGGAAGACCCCACGTGCCTTGGAGCAACTAAGCCCCGTGAGCCACAACTAGTGAGCCTGCACTCTGGAGCCAGGGAGCTACAACCACTGAGCCCAAGTACCCCAGAGCCTGTGCTCTGCAACAGGAGAAGCCTCTGCACTGAGAAGCCCAGGCAAACCACGATTACAGGGTAAGCACCCCCCACCCCCACCCGCTCGCCACAACTAGAGAAATGCCCACGCAGCAACGGACCCCCAGCAGAGCCAAAGATAACTACACTCCATAAATGAAGAAAACAGTACTAACAATAAAAACTCCACCTTCCAATGCCTGCATTGGAGGGGGGTGTAAGTTCAGTCCCTGGTCGGGGAAGTAGATCTCACACGCCTGGCGGCCAAAAGACCNCCCACCCGCTCGCCACAACTAGAGAAATGCCCACGCAGCAACGGACCCCCAGCAGAGCCAAAGATAACTACACTCCATAAATGAAGAAAACAGTACTAACAATAAAAACTCCACCTTCCAATGCCTGCATTGGAGGGGGGTGTAAGTTCAGTCCCTGGTCGGGGAAGTAGATCTCACACGCCTGGCGGCCAAAAGACCAAAGCATAAAACGGCAGCAGTGTATTCAACTGCACCACATTCTTTTTATTTTTTTTTTCCTTTGTCAGTTCTGCCATGCAATTTTCAGCCCTCAGCTCTGAGATTTCCTCCTTTTTCCTGTGATGAAACCTCCGGGCATATGGGCTAGAAGCCTAGCATCTTCCTTCTCTTTGTCTTTATTTCGTTTCATCTTCTTTGTCTAACCCTTTGGAGCCAGCTGAAAATGGCAACTGTCTCAATTTCCCATATTCCCACCTCAGCAGACAGATTATCATCTTCAGGTTTATCTCTGTTCTTAAGAATCAGCACAAAGGAAGCATTTGCCTCAGGTCGCTGACAAGCAATTGCTGGCACAGGGAAGGATTTCCCACCTCCCCCACCCCCACTCCCCGATTAAATGATGCTTATATATGCTGAGATGTCTAACTTGAGAACAATAGTTGTTTGGTTTTTTTTAATTTCCTATTTCACTTTTTTTTCCCCTGCAAATGAATATAATTAAATATACGTTGAGATTTGGTCTGCAATGCTTCAGGCTCACATGAGAGGGGAAATGTAAGCCATTCAGTCAACCTCATGGACTGTATAGCCCTCCAGACCCCTCTGTCCATGGGATTCTCCAGGCAAGGAGACTGGAGTGGGTCACCATTTCCTCCTCCAAGGGATCTTCCCTACCCAGGGATTGAACTGATGTCTCAGTTCCTCCACCTCCCCGAAAATGAATGGATTCTTAGAAATAACGTATACACATCCTTTTTCCCTTTTCTTTTTTTTTTTTTTTGGCCACAATGTGTGGCATGATGGATCTTTGTTCCCTGACTGGGGATTGAACCTGTACCCACTGCAGTGGAAGAAGTCTTAACCACTGGACCACCAGGGAAGTCCAACAAAGCATTATATGTATTTCTTAAACTTAGTTCAAATTACAGCCAAGCAGTGTTCACATTCAACACCATTTGGGTAGGAAGACATTAGCTTTTATTTAAGTTTCTAACCTGAATTGGACTCATCGGGAAGGACAGTCCTTCTTATTTTCTTTAGTTACATACAGCTCCTTAAGTAAGATGCTCACTTCTCACTTGCCTTAAGGAAAGATTCTGTAACAATACATCATGAACACAGAAGTCAACAGTGATTAACAAGGCTAGCTGTGCACCACCATTTGGGTTAAAAAGAAGTCATGGGAAAATAAGTAAGACACAGTTGTGATTTAGAAGACCATCAACTCTTGAGAAGGGCACCTATCCCCCCCAAAACTGAACACCATCTCTTCCTTATTTTCAAACGTGCCCTTAGCTTCATGTTTGCAAGAAGGCATCACTTGACCAAGGAACCTGGATCAGCCTCACTGAATGAAAAATGAATAAGTAAAAATTGCTCAGTCGTGTCCAACTCTTTGTCTGACCCTATAGACTGTAGCCCTCCAGGCTCTTCTGTCCATGGATTTCTCCAGGGAAGAATACTGGAGTGGGTTGCCATTTCCTTCTCCAGGGAATCTTCCTGACCCAGAGATCAAACCCAGGTCTCACACACTGCAGGCAGATTCTTTACCATCTGAGCCACCAGGGATGCCTAAGAGTGAGTTAGTCAGTCGTATCTGGCTCTTTGCGACCCCATGGACTGTAGCCCACCAGGCTCCTCTGTCCATGGAGTTCCCCAGGCAAGAATTCTGGAGTGGGTTGCCATGTCCTTCTCCAGGGAATCTTTCCGACCCAGGGCTGAAACCCAGGTCTCTTGTGTCTCCTGCATTGCAGGCAGATTCTTTACCATCTGAGCCACCAGGGTGTGAGAAGGAAGAGGAAGACAGGCTAGATCCCACAGGGCAGAGTTCAAATCAACCTGAGAGCCAAGAAGAGGAAGAAAGTTACCGGAAAAGGATCAGCTTCTGCAAAGGGTACACTCTGAAGTCAGATTGCATAATCAGGAGATGATAAGAAGTGCATTTCACAATGAAAATGCAAATCCACATTTGCAAGTGTACATTCACTCATATGTTATAGATTTTGCAAATATCAGTGCCTACAGATTTCTTCAATGCAGACAAACTGCAAAGTACGGTGTTGGCATCAATTTAAGGTTACCTGGAACAAAACAAACTGCATGGGATTTAGTTGTGCTTTACAAATTTACAGTGAGAGCTGGACTCTAAAGAAAGCTAAGCACCAAAGAATTGATGCTTTCAAGCTGTGGTGTTGGACAAGACTCTTGAGAGTCCCTTCTCCTGCAAGGAGATCAGAGCAGTTCATCCTAAAGGAAATCAGTCCTGAACATTCATTGGAGGGATTGATGTTGAAGCTGAAACTCCAGCACTCTGGCCACCTGATGGGAAGAACTGACTCATGTGAAAAGACCCTGATGCTGGAAAAGATTGAGGGCAGGAGGAGAAGGGGACAACAGAGGATGAGATGGTTGGATGGCATCACCGACCTGATGGATGTGAGTTTGAGTACGCTCTGGGAGTTGGTGATGGACAGGGAGGCCTGGCGTGCTGCAGTGCATGGGGTCACAAAGAGTCAGACACGACTGAGCGACTGAACTGAACTACAAATTTATGTCCTCGGGCATTTTTTAATTTCTGTGGAGAATAGTCATGTTACTTATCAAGGAACCAAGTAAACAATGAGATTAGATGCTAGAAAGCCTAAGAATAAAAATTATGCCACCTACTCCTGATGACTATCAGTTTCCTCAACATTTCTTACTTGCTTTGAATCTCCTTTTTCTCGTTAGGTCATGTTGATGGATTCATTATACAGTTTCCGTCTTTGCTCCTAAAGCTTGTGAGGAGGACAGGCAATAAAGAAATAAATAAAATCAAGAAAGAAGCACAAACTTCCAGGTGCAAAATGAATGGGTCATTGCTGTGAAATGTACAGTGTGGGGAATATAGTCAATAGTTTATATAATATCTTTGTGTAGTGACAGAAAAAAGGAGATACATCCTGGGCATTTTTATAGTCACAAAAATACAGGGACAAATCAAGTAGCGATCTTTATCGTTACAAGAGACATGCAAGCCAGGATGCTGTGTAAATCAGAAATAGGAGAGTGAAAAGAATAAAGGCCATTAGCTTCATCAGGAATGAAAGTGAAAGTTGCTCAGTCGTGTCTCACTCTGCCTCACCATGGAGTGAAGCCCGCCAGGCTCCTCTGTCCATGGGATTCTCCAGGCAAGAATACCAGAGTGGATAGCCCTTCCCTTCTCCAGGGGATCGTCTTAACTCAGGGATCAAACCCAGGTCTCCCACATTGCAGGTAGATTCTTCACTGTCTGAGCCACCAGGGAAGCCCAAGAAAACTGGAGTGGGTAGCCTATCCCTTCTTCAGGGGAACTTCCCAACCCAGGTATCAAACCAGCGTCTCCTACATTGCAGGCAGATTTTTTACCATCTGACCCATGAGTCTAGTGGATTCAACAAGCATAAAGTGAAATAAATATCCCTAAAGCTGGGATTCAGTGTTGAGCAATATTCATTCAAAGACTAGTACGAAAGGATTTATTTAACTGTGTGAAAGGATTTATTTAACTATACAGTGCAATTAGATTTGGACCAAAAATACTTCAATGTTCCTTCTTAAAATAACATGCTGCATAAACCTCACCTTTGCTGCTTGCTATATAACTAATGTTGTATGTGTATGTATATACACAATCATATATTAAATACTTGCATTTTGTTTTCATTAATAACAGGAACAAATGATTACATTCGTAAGGTTATCTACATCCAAGAACATCACCATTTCGGTGTTTCTGTGCCTTATATCTGTTTCAAGGGACATTGAATATAGAATTGTTACACACATTCCTGAATTAATTAGCAGATACAAATCTGTGACTTTTTTGTTGGCAAATCAATGTGTAAAAGAGTCTATTTTATAGGACTCTTACTGCCATAGATAACGAAGTTTACCTGAAGGCAACCGGAGAGGTTTTGCCATGCCTCTTAAAAACACATTATTTAGGATATGTGTGAGGGACAGGGTCTTGACTAGACTTGAGAAACTATGGATCGAAAGAATGTTCATCACACATCCATAATTCTATTGAAACTCTTTCTTGCTTGTCCCTTAGCCACCCTAGAGCACTAAGTCTGAAAGCAAAATGTGTTGGTCCAATGGTTGAGTCAACGTGCCAATGCAGGGTAGATGGGTTCGATCCCTGGCCGGGGAAGCTTCCACATGCCACGTGGCAACTAAGCCTGAGTGTGCACCACAATTGCTGAGCCTATGTGCCTGGGGCCCTTGTTGCATGATAAGACAGGCTTCCACAATGAGAAGCCTGTGTACCACGGCTAGAGTGTCGCCCTTATTCCCCTAAGTGGGAGAAAGCCTGTGAAGCAACGAAGACTCAGCACAGCATGGCCAAAAATAATTAATTTTAAAATGTCCCAACTCAAAACATTTAGTACTATAAAACTAAAGTCTATGAAACATATAATTTTTATAATCTTATTGTCTCTGAATACGGGGTTCAACAGAAAAATAGAGGCATCGATTCTTCAGCATTCAGCCTACTTTATGGTCCAACTCTAACATCCATACTTGACTACTGGAAAAACCATAGCTTCGACTAGACGGACCTTTGCTCAAATAGTGATGTTTCTGCTTTTTAATACACTGTCTAGGTTTGTCAGAGCTTTTCTTCAAAGAAGCAAGCGTCTTTTAATTTCGTGGCTGCAGTCACCTTCTGCAGTGATTCTCAGTTCAGTTCAGTTCAGTCGCTCAGTCGTGTCCGACTCTTTGCAACCCCATGAATCGCAGCATGCCAGGCCTCCCTGTTCATCACCATCTCTCGGAGTTCACTCAGACTCACATCCATCGAGTCAGTGATGCCATCCAGCCATCTCATCCTCGGTCGTCCCCTTCTCCTCCTGCCCCCAATCCTTCCCAGCATCAGAGTCTTTTCCAATGAGTCAACTCTTCGCATGAGGTGGCCAAAGTACTGGAGTTTCAGCTTTAGCATCATTCCTTCCAAAGAAATCCCAGGGCTGATCTCCTTCAAAATGGACTGGTTGGATCCTGTCTCTTATACACATCTCCTGTGATGTGACTGACAATCCCCTCATCTGGTTGGCTAAACTGTTTCTATTCATTTAAAAAATTGCAAGCCGCAGGACTGCCCTGGCAGGCCAGTGGTTCCAACTTTGCCATGTGGGCTTTCCTGGAGGCTCTGGGGTGAAGACTCTGCCTGAGAATGCAGGGGGGACCTGAGCTCAGTCTCTCCTCTGGGAAGACCCCACGTGCCTTGGAGCAACTAAGCCCCGTGAGCCACAACTAGTGAGCCTGCACTCTGGAGCCAGGGAGCTACAACCACTGAGCCCAAGTACCCCAGAGCCTGTGCTCTGCAACAGGAGAAGCCTCTGCACTGAGAAGCCCAGGCAAACCACGATTACAGGGTAAGCACCCCCCACCCCC
>SJYT01015489.1:99364-143643 GCA_006410635.1 Cephalophus harveyi | reverse complement strand
TGGTTTCTTTCCCTTTCAAGAAAATGAACACTATTTCTTTAACTTATTTCCTCTTCACATCTAAGAAATCAACAAGGCAGTCTGAATCAATTCTACACTCTGACATATTCTCCAATTTCCACATCCTCAACATTTATAATACACATCATAGTGTTATTTATGCAGTGTGAATTAAAGCAACAATGAAAGCAAAACAGTTTCCATACATGTCACACACAAAAGAGAAAACTGTGAAGTATTGATTACAGATGAAATTGAATCTGAAATAGGGCTTAATGAGTCAAAAAATTCAAACAACCCCTTTGAAAGTTAATTATGGTGCCAAAAGCCAGTCTTCAGGCCCTTTTATTAAATCTATGTTTTGCTTTATGATGGAAAAATATAGGACCCTTGAGGCGTTCTTTGCACAGTAATTACTTCTAAAGGGAAAACCTTGAACACTGCCGTGACATGATCTGAATATCATACACACGCTTTCACCCTCCCTTGCTTTCCCTTCAACATTTTTATCATATATAATAGGAAAGAAAAATGGATTTATCAGACTAGTGGAAATAATTAGACTCAGATTATCAAAAAAATTTTGTGAATTGATGACAGTTTTTGTAGAACTGTGAGAAGTAATAGGGCTTCACTGGTGACTCAGATAGTAAAGAATCTGCCTGCAATGCAAGAGAACCAGGTTTGAGAAGTAATAAACCCCTATTTCCAGTAACAAGCAATATGTATCTGCAAAAATTAAAAAAAAAAAAAATGTTCTTTCTCTGTCAGGCTAAAGTCAGATCTGGAGCAAGACAAGATACCCACACATTGTCTGAAATGTTATTCAGATGACAGAGAAGGCTGCAGGTAAGGAATGTAACGGTGTGTAAGTAAGGAAGTAGGAGTGTTACAGTCTGGAGCATCTGGTCAAACGATCTCTCCTGCACGTGTAACAGTCCTACGAAGACAAGGGCTCCGTGCATGATACGGAGCAGACCTGGAAAAACACACTTTAGCCAGTGAATTTGTCTTGTGATGGGTACGGGTTCCATGATGTAACCAGTGTGCACACTAGCAAGATTTCTGGCAACAATCCCTAGACTCCTCCTGTTCTGCTCCTCTCTCAGCCCATTATATGTTTTCTCCAAAGCTTTTATTAAAAACAACAACAAAAAAACTATGTGCTTAGTTACTCAGTGGTGTTGGACTCTTTGCGACCCCATGGACTGGGGCCCGCCAGGCTCCTCTGGATTCTCCAGGCAAGAATACTGGAGTGGGTTGTCATGCCCTTCTCCAGGGGATCTTACCAACCCGAGGATCAAACTCTGGTCTCTTGCATTGAAGGTGGATTCTTTACCATCTGAGCCAGCAGGGAAGAGCAAAATATAGCTTGTCCTGAATGCAACTGCTGAACTGAATCACTTCACCCAGCTAGTCTTGGGAGCTCCAAACCTGTAGCCGCCATATGATTCGGAATGTAGCTGGGGGTGATGCATGCCCCTGTGTCTATGTGTCTTAGGAATGGCAAGCAATCTGGAGGGCCGGGAATGAACGCAAGCACGTCTGCATGAACGAGTGTTGTGGGCTCTATGAAAGAGATGGGGGTGGGCCTGGGTGCAGGAGGAAACAGCAGACGAGCTAAGATGATACTCGGGGAATCCGTGAAAACAGGGCGTCATTGGGGTGAGTTAAGTGTTCCTCACCAACAGGGGTCCATCCAGTCAAAGCTATGGTTTTCTCAGTACTCACGTATGGACGTGACAGCTGGACTATAAAGAAAGCTGAGCACAGAAGAACTGATGTTTTTGAACTGTGGTGTTGGAGAACGCTCTTGAGCGTCCCTTGGACTGCAAGGAGATCCAACCAATCCATTCTAAAGGAGATCAGTCTAGAATATTCACTGGAAGGACGGATGCTGAGGCTGAAACTCCAATCCTTTGGCCACCTGATGTGAAGAGCTGATTCATTTGAAAAGACCCTGATGCTGGGAAAGATTGAGGGCAGGAGGAGAAGGGGACGACAGAGGATGAGATGATTGGATGGCATCCCCGACTCGATGGACATGAGTTTCAGTAAACTCTAGGAGTTGGTGAAGGACAGGGAAGCCTGGCGTGCTGCAGTCCATGGGGTCACAAAGATTTGGACACGACTAAGCGACTGAACTGAACTGATTTTCAGTTATGCAGTGTTCTAACTCAAGCTGTGGCCAACGTAGCCGCAATTTATATGATCAGGTGTGAAGTTTCCTCTACTATTAGTTAACACACCTTTTCCTACTATGGGGGGAATCTTAAGGCCAGTAGCCAGTTGGACAACATGCATACATCTATCTGTCTCTAAGCACATTTCAGTATATTATGTTGAGAATGAGCTCTGAAGGAGAAAATAACTGTGTCAGTGCACTTGCAGAGAGAAGGATGTCCCTTACCTCCCAAAGTGCTGAAGAGCAAGGGAAGGTCAAAGAGCTGTCTGGCATAGGCCTGCTCTTTAGACGATGCTCACAAATGCAACCTTGAAGTATGCTCCCAGGTATTGTGTTAAGCATGAAAGTGAAATTGTACAATTTGTGTTGAATTCATATTTTTTAAATTAAAAGATGCTGCTTGGAAGGAAAGCTATGACAAACTTAGTGTATTAAAAAGCAGAGACATTACTTTGCCGAGAAAAGTCCCCATAGTCAAAGCTATGGATTTTCCAATAATCATGTATGGATGTAACAGTTGGACCATAAAGAAAGCTGAGCACCAAAATTGATTGATGCATTTGAACTGTGGTGTTGGAGGAGACTCTTGAGAGTCCCTTGGACAGCAAGGAGATCCAACCAGTCCATCCTAAAGGAAATCAACCCTGAAAATTCATTGGAAGGACTGATGCTGAAGCTGAAACTCCAGTCCTTTGGCCACCTGATGAGAAGAGCTCACTCACTGGAAAAGACCCTGATGCTGGGAAAGATTGAGAGTGGGAGGAGAAGGGGACGACAGAGGATGAGATGGTTGGATGGCATCACCTACTCAATGGACATGGGTTTGAGTAAGATCCGGGAGATACTGAAGGACAGGGAAGCCTGGTGTGCTGTAGTCCACGGGGTCGCAAAGAGTCACACAGTGACTTAGATAATGAACAACAACAATGAGTATATTTTATCTGTTAAAAGTTTAGGTTTCTTAACGATACAAATGAACTTATTTACAAAACAGAAACAGACTCACAGATACAGAGAAGAAACTTATGGTTACCAAAGGGGAAAGGAAGTGGAAGGGTAAATTAAGAGTTTGGGATTAACATATATAACCTGTTATACAACCAATAAGGATTTACTCTAAAGCACAGGAAAGTATAGGCTTCCCTGATGGCTGAGACGGTAAAGAATCCACCTGCAATGCAGGAGACCTGGGTTGGATCCCTGGTTCTGGACGATCCCCTGGAGAAGGAAATGACAACCCACTCCAGTATACTTACCTGGAGAGTCCCATGGACAGAGGGCTCAGTGTCTTGTCACAACCTCAAAGGGAAAACAATTTGAAGAATCTCCTGGAGAAGGAAATGGCAACCCACTCCAGTGTTCTTGCCTGGAGAATCCCATGGACGGAAGAGCCTGGTAGGTTACAGTCCACGGGGTCGCAAGGAGTCAGACACGACTGAGTGACTTCACTTCACTTCATATGTAGACTGTAAATATATATGCAGGCACGTATATTTGCAGCCTGGTGTGCTGCAGTCCAACGGGTCACAAAGAATCAGACACGACTTAGTGACTGAACAATATATATATATATATATACACACACGTATATATATACACACACCCATATATGTGTATATATATATATATACTACTACTACTACTAAGTCGCTTCAGTCGTGTCCGACTCTGTGCGATCCCATAGATGGCAGCCCACCAGGCTCCGCCATCCCTGGGATTCTCCAGGCAAGAACATTGGAGTGGGTTGCCATTTCCTTCTCCAATGCATGAAAGTGAAAAGCCAAAGTGAAGTCGCTCAGTCGTGTCCGACTCTTAGCGACACCATGGACTGCAGCCTACCAGGCTCCTCCGTCCATGGGATTTTCCAGGCAAGAGTACTGGAGTGGGGTGCCATTGCCTTCTCCGATATATATATACACACACCCATATATATATATATACACACCCATATATGTATATATATATACACACACCCAAATATATATATATATATACACACCCATATATATATATATATATATATATATACACACACGACTGATCAACTGAACTCAACTGAACTGAACACGATTGTAAATCAACTATACTTTGATTAACAAAAAATGTTTAGGAAAATTCTGCAGTGGGGGCCACTGGGGCCTGCTGATTTCTTCGTGGAAAGGATCTTGAAAACAAATTCAATTTATGTAATACATCTATGGATATTCAGGTTACCTATTTCTCATTGAGCAAATGTTGGTTCTTCATGTTTTTCAAGAACCTCGTATATAGAAGTAATTCTCATATACTTGCTTTTAGTATTCTCTTATGTTACTAAGGCCTACAGAGATGGAGTGATAAGAGGTCTTTCATTTCCAATGTTGGTAAATTGTTTCTAGTTTGGCCAAATGTTTAGGAATTCTATTGATCTCCAAAAGAACCATCTTTGGTTTCCTTGCTATGTTCTATGGTTTATCTGTTTTCTAGCTCATGATTTCTGCTTTGTTATATTTCCCCTTTTCTGCTTATATTCAGTTTATATTCTAGCTGCTTAAAGTACAAAATTAAGTCAGTGACTTGAAACATTATTTCCTCTGCAATATAAATGTTAATCATATAAACATCCCTGTAGGTGATTACTTCTTTAGTTACAACCTACATTTTTTTTGGGGGGGGGTGAAACTATTTTTTTTCCAGGTTTATTGAAGTCTCCTGAGTACATAAAAAGCTGTAAATAATTAACGTACATAATTTGCTGACTTTGGACATTTCTGGACACTAATGTTACCATCAACCACAATCCAGGCAATAAACTTAAGTATCTCCTCCTGACACAGTTGTCGTTCAGTTGCTCAATCGTGTCCAACTCTTTGTGACCCCGCGGCCTGCAGCATGCCAGGCTCCCCTGTTCTTCACCATCTCCGGGAATTTTCTTCAATCCTCTCTTCTGTAGAAGCAAAAGAACATTCTCCAGCACAGTGCGTTTCATATTCACTTTCCATATCAGAATCAGTCACTACGGTTTCTTGAGTTTTTGTTGGTCTAATACTAACTTTGTCTGAATCAGAACTATATTCTGAAGAACTATCATCTTCCAAGCCACGAGGACATGTGTAACTTGTACAATGAGAGAAAATATCTGGATAAAATTCACAGCAAAATTCTTCTTGGCTCAAAATTTTTGACAGTTTTAGGGGCTTCCCTGATAGCTCAGTTGGTAAAGAATCCACCTGCAATGCAGGAGACTCCGGTTTAATTCCTGGGTCAGAAAGATCCCCTGGAGAAGGGAAAGGCTACCCACTCCAAGATTCTGGCCTGGAGAATTCCCTGGACGGTGTAGTCCATGGGGTCGCAGAGAGTCAGACGCGACTGAGCAACTTTCACTTAGGGTAACAAACTTGCATTTATAATATACACAAGGCTGGAACAAAAACCTGACGGAGCAAAATGTGAATGATATCTGCAATCACAAGTTGTATTATGAACCCACGATCAATTTTAAGCTCCAGCAACTTTACGTGGTGACGTTAACTCCATCAGTCTCTAAAAATGTATTTATACGTCTCTGGTCAATAACGTTCGGGTAGCAAAAAATGTTTTAATGCGCCTCTAGCCACTTTCACTTTTCACTTTCATGCATTGGAGAAGGAAATGGCAGCTCACTTCAGTATTCTTGCCTGGAGAATCCCAGAGACAGAGGAACCTAGTGGGCTGTTGTCTATGGGGTCGCACAGAGTCAGACACGACTGAAGCGACTTAGCAGCAGCAGCAGCCAATAATGTGTTAAGAAATGCACATTCTTTTATATCTACTGTGATACATATCATTCATGATGGTGTTCATTCCTTCGCACAGATCCAGTCGCCCTGCTGTTTCTGAGAATTTTTTCACATTTCTTGTTGGGCTGGTCTGCTGGGGTGACTTCCTCACCCGTGTGTGTCTCAACAAGTCTGAATTTCAATTTTCATTTTTGAAAGCTATCTCCCCTCAGTTTAGCATTCCAGGATGAAGAGTACTTTCTGCTCTTGAAGGAGGGCACGCCACTCTTCCCTGGCTTGCATTATTTCCTAAGAGATACGTCAGGTCATCCTTAATCTCTGTTCCTCTGAAGGGAAAAATCTCTTTAGAGAGCCTCCCTTTAAAAGGCTGTCTTTATTATTGTCTGATTAAAATGCATCTTGCTTTCGTTTTCCTCACTTTTCTCCCATTTCATCCATATTCACGGGACATTTTCTGGAAATGTGAGTTTACAGGCTTCATTAAATTTCATGGGGGTGGGGTGTGGGGGGGTAATGGCTTTATTAATTTAAATTTTTTTTCCCTTCCACTCTCTCTGCAATTCTAATTACATGCATATTCTTCTGTCTGAAGTTTTCTCACACAGCACCGGATCCTGTTCTCTGTTAATTCATCATTTTAATCTGGAAGTTTCAATCTGGATGGCTTTCTTTTTTAAAAAGATTTCCCTAACTTTTCATTTTTCAGCATCTGCCTGCTGTAAATTCCATCCAATGGAACCTTTATCTCAGACTCTGCATCTTTTGACTCTAGAATATTGATTTTGTTTTCACAATTTTCCTCTTTATGATACTGTTAACCTTTGGCTAATCTCTTGAAATTATGGGATTCTTAAAAATAATTCTTAATAATTAAGAATTATTTCATACCGTTGCCTATTAATTCTATTATTTCTGTGTTGCTGTTCCATTGCTAAGCCGTGTCCCCATGGATTGCAGCATGCCAAGCTCCCCCATCTTTCACGATCTCCTGGATCTTGCTCTAACTCATGTCCATTGAGTCGGTGACACTACCCAACCATCTCATCCTCTGTCATCCCCTTCTCCCGCCTTCTGTCTTTCTTGAAGATTTCTGTTATTTCTTGGTCTGTTTCTATTTGCTGATCTCCTCTTTTCTTCACATTAATGGCCGTTAAATTTCTCCTTTTTTGCATGTCAATAACTTTTGAAGTGTGGTGTTGGAGAAGACTCTTGAGAGTCCCTTGGACTGCAAGGAGATCCAACCAGTCCATTCTGAAGGAGATCAGCCCTGGGATTTCTCTGGAAGGAATGATGCTAAAGCTGAAACTCCAGTACTTTGGCCACCTCATGAGAAGAGTTGACTCATTGGAAAAGACTCTGATGCTGGGAGGGATTAGGGGCAGGAGGAGAAGGGGACGACCGAGGATGAGATGTCTGGATGGCATCACTGACTCGATGGATGTGAGTCTGAGTGATCTCCGAGAGATGGTGATGAACAGGGAGGCATGGCGTGCTGCGATCCATGGGGTCGCTGAGGTGGGGCAGGAGGAGAAGGGGACGACCGAGGATGAGATGTCTGGATGGCATCACTGACTCGATGGATGTGAGTCTGAGTGATCTCCGAGAGATGGTGATGAACAGGGAGGCCTGGCGTGCTGCGATCCATGGGGTCGCAAAGAGTCGGACACGACTGAGCGACTGAACTGAACTGAACTGAACTGAATATTCCCTTAGATACCAGTCTTTATCAATGTTGCCACTGTGGGTGCAGGATGTATCTGTATACACACTTGAGCTTTGCCTCTTGAATACTCATGTCACTTGGAAATAGTTTGTTCAAGTCTTGCTTTGAAGTACAACTGAGAGGAAATCAAACAGCCTTTTGTCTAAGATAGAATTTCTGAAGCAAAACACTTTTGAATGTATCCTGCTTCTTTTCATTTTTTTTTAAATTTTGGGCAAATACTACATAACATATAAGTTACTATCTTCAGAAATGTTTAGGGCACAGGTCAGTGGTATTAAGTGCATACTGGGTTTTTCTCTTCTGATCTGAGGGGATGGTTTTCAATTGTTCCACTACTTTCTAACATACCATTTAACTTATTGATTATCTCTGCTATCTATTACCTGTTAGATCCACGCCATGAGAGTTACATCTAAAGCCCTGCGCTTGTATTTGACACATAACAGGTATTCAGTAATTATTTTGTCAATCAATCCATTCATTCAATACCACAAAAGTACGATAAAAGTTTCTTTTATTTTTTCCTTTAAAAACTACTGTTTAGTGAGAAGACTTTACTAAAGAGTGGAAGATGTGCTTTTAAATTGACATACAATACTGCGTTAATTTCTGATGTACAGCAAAGTGATTACTGTTCTTAAGTACTTGTATGTAACCACTGGGCTTCCTGGGTGGCTTAGACGGTAAAGCATCTGCCTGCAATGTGGGAGACCTGGGTTCAGTTCTTGGGTGGGGAAGATCCCCTGGAGAAGGAAATGGCAATCCACTCCAGCACTTTTGCCTGGAAAATCCCATGGATGGAGGAGCCTGATAGGCTACAGTCCATGGGGTCGCAAAAAGTCGAACACGACTGAGCGACTTCACTTTCACTTTCACCTCCAATCCACAAGCTGAGGGACTGAAATTTGTATAAAAGGATAGTGTAAGGCAAGTGCAGAGAAAGAGATTGTGAGCTGGGTGGTCAGGCAAAAAAAAAAAAAAAATTTATTAGAGGGAAAAGAGAGGGTGACTGGCTCTTAAGGAAAACCAGCATTCTCCCTTTCTGACAGAGTCCTTCTTATACCACACCAATGAAAAATTCTCTGAAGGGACGGTCACGTAGCCAGAGGTCTGGAATCTGGTGGTCTTGCAGCTTTGAGAGGATAAGCGCCAATGAGATAACAGGATGCCATTTGGGCAATTTGGTCAGTCTCACAGATCACTGCGTTAGGTTAAACTTCCTTAAGGTCAATAAAATGTATCAACCAAAGAAAATAAAATTGATTCTGCAAGTTAACCAAAATTGAATTTACATATTTTAACAAGAGATCGTTGTTTGATGGCACTTTAAAAGAAAACTATAAAAGAAATGTATATTGAAACTATTCAGGGTTCTGAAAATGTAGCCTGATTAATGCTGACTTCTCATGTTTTTTTCTTATTTTTTTTCCCCTTAAAGAAAAAAATATATATATACTGGCAAGCTATGTCCTTGAGAATCCCTGACAATACATCTATATTCTGCTCACTAAAACTTTAAGATCTGCTTCTAAAATTGAAAACCTGTCAACAGGTTATGGCTGTAGGAAGTAGAAAATGAGTATTTTTCAAAAATGTCTCAAAATGTGTTAATGTGTGTGTGTGTTCAGGTAGAACGTAACAGTGAAAATACAAAGTAAAGACAACCACCTTTTAGGAACACATTTTAGTATAGGTGCAACAAATGCATTCTCTAAAAAAACAAATGAAAAACAAAAATAAATTATGGCTGAAACATATGCTTAAATCAAAAGGAAAAGGTAAAGTCTGCTCAGTGTTACCAGAAATCAACGGCAGTCCATAAAAAATAAATCATTTCCCTCTGCTTATTACTTAAAAGAAAAAGAAATGGCCTGGCTTAAAACCTTAGTGACTCAAAAAAGAAGTGAAAGTCGGTCAGTCATGTCCAACTCTTTTGTGACCCCCCATGGACTGTAGCCCCTGAGGCTCTTCTGTCCGTCGGATTCTCCAGGCAAGAACACAGGAGTGGGTAGCCTTTCCCTTCTCCAGGGGATCTTCCCAACCCAGGGATCGAACCCAGGCCTCCCATACTGCAGGCAGATTCTTTACCATCTGAGCCACCAGGGAAGCCCAAGACAATTGGAGTGGGTAGCGTGCCCCTCCTCCAGGGGATCTTCCTGGCCCAGGCTTTGAATCAGGGTCTCCTGCCCTGCAGGCAGATTCTCTACCAGCTGAGCTTCCAGGGAGGCAAAGAGAACTTAAGAGACTTTCTCAGAGATGTCCTTGCACTGGGACTATGGTGACCCAACAGAGACTCACCGGAAGTCAAAAATACAGCAAAACTCAACCCTCCTGAACTACTGGTGGGAATGTAAATGGAGACAACCAGTATGGAGAACAGTATAGAGGTTCTGTAAAAAACTGGGAATAAAACTCCCACAGGAGCCGCCAATCCTGAAGGAAGAACAGGTTCCCTCTTGAAAGCAGGACCCCATCTCAGGCCGGACTGTGGACTTTGAGCTCTGTGCCCGGTATCTATGCAAACGACAGACCAATTGGAAAACCAGACCCCTATCTGTGTAACCAAATAGAATCATACATCCTATTATGCTTATTGGGATATGACCACAGGCCTATTGATAATTGTCTACTGTTAACTACCCAGGCTTAAGGCATACGAATCACGGGTTAACTTTGATTGCATCTTTCTCTTCCTTTGTTCAGACTAGTTGCAGGGAATTTGTGGAGGTGGGTTTGAGCACGTACACTTAGGACATAAGGTTTTCACAAACACTGGTCGGGGTCCTTGGCTAAGAGGAGACTCTGCCTTGGGCCCGCCTGTATAATCAACTGCACTCCGCGATCTGCATCGTCCTTCGGAGTGAGTCTGTTTCCCGGAACGCGCAGCTACAACAATCCCACTCCTGGGCAACTGCTTGAGAAAACCATAATTCAAAAAGACACATGTACCCCAGTGTTCCCTGAAGCACTATTTATAATAGCTAGGACACGGAAGCAACATAGATGTCCACTGACAGAGGAACAGATAAAGAAGATGTGCTACAAATAAACAATGAAATATTACTCAGGGTTGAGAAGGGGACGACAGAGGAGGAGATGGCTGGATGGCATCACTGACTCGATGGATGTGAGTCTGAGTGAACTCCAGGAGTTGGTGATGGACAGGGAGGCCTGGCGTGCTGCGATTCATGGGGTCGCAAAGAGTCGGACACGGCTGAGCGACTGAACTGAACTGATTATTCAGCTGTAAAAAGGAACAAGTCTGAGTCCGTTGAAACAAGGCAGATGAACCAAGAGCCTGTTATACAGTGTGAAGTAAATTGTGTAGTAATGCATATATCAGCGGAGAAAGCAATGGCACCCCACTCCAGTACTCTTGCCTGGAAAATCCCATGGACAGAGGAGCCTGGTAGGCTGCAGTCCATGGGGTCACTAAGAGTCGGGCGTGACTGAGTGACTTCACTTTCACTTTTCACTTTCATGCATTGGAGAAGGAAATGGCAACCCACTCCAGTGTCCTTGCCTGGAGAATCCTAGGGACGGCGGAACCTGGTGGGCTGCTATCTGTGGGGTCACACAGAGTCGGACACGACTGAAGCGACTTAGCAGCAGCAATGCACACATATATATATATATATGGAATGTAATAAAATGGTGCTGATGAGCCAATTTGCAGGACAGCAATGAAGAAGCAGACCCAGAGAACAGATTCGTTCACACAGCGGGGGAAGGAGAGGGTGGGGTGAACTGAGAGCAGCGTTGACATATATACAGGACCACGTGTAAAACAGACAGCTCGTGGGAAGCTGCTGCAGAACACACGGACCTCAGCTCGGTGCTCTGTGATATCCTAGAGTGGGTGATGGGAAGCTCAAGTGGAAGGGGATACATGAATACATACAGCTAATTCACATTGCTGTACGGCAGAAACCAACAACAATTATCCTTCAATTAAAAACAAATTTAAAACTAAACACAGTGGATAGCCAAACAGGAAAATAAAACTGCAAGCTTCAAGATAGAGCTTGGTGAATGTTCAGATGCAGTACATTTTATCAGCCTTTCTGTATTCCATAAACAACTTAGATTATTAAAGCTACGCAGAAAAGTAGTCTCCCCAGGGTAATCTGGGAACATTCATTTCTACCAACTGGGCTTGTTTATATGTGTTTCCCAGAGTCTTAAAACAACGTGAATTCAATCAATACAGCGCCTTCCCCTTCCTTCCTTCCCTTCCGTTGTTATGTAAATCAGGGCCATTAGATCAGTTCAGTCATTCGGTCTTCAGACTCTTTGTGACCCCATAGACTGCAGCACGCCAGGACTCCCTGTCCATCACCAACTCCAAGAGTTTGCTCAAACTCATATCCATCGAGCCAGTGATGCCATCCAACCATCTCATCTTCTGTTGTCCCCTTCTCCTCCTGCCCTCAATCTTTCCCAGCATCAGGGTCTTTTCTAATGAGTCAGTTCTTTGCATCAGGTGGCCAAAGGATTGGAGTTTCAGCTTCAGCATCAGTCCTTTGACTGCAGCACGCCAGGACTCCCTGTCCATCACCAACTCCCAGAGTTTGCTCAAACTCATATCCATCGAGCCAGTGATGCCATCCAACCATCTTATCTTCTGTTGTCCCCTTCTCCTCCTGCCCTCAATCTTTCCCAGCATCAGGGTCTTTTCTAATGAGTCAGTTCTTTGCATCAGGTGGCCAAAGGATTGGAGTTTCAGCTTCAGCATCAGTCCTTCCGGTGAATATTCAGGACTGATCTCCTTTAGGATGGATAGGTTGTATCTCCTTGCAGTCCAAGGGGCTCTCAAGAGCCTTCTCCAGCACCACAGTTCAAAAGCATCAATTCTTTGGCACTCAGCTTTCTTTATGGTCCAACTCTCACATCTGTACATGACTACTGGAAAAGCCATAGGTCTGACTAGACAGACCTCTGTTGGTAAAGCAATGTCTCTGCTTTTTAATACGCTGTCTAGGTTGGTCATAGCTTTTCTCCCAAGGAGCAAGCATCTTGTAATTTCATGGCTGCAGTCATGAAATTTTGGAGTGATTTTGGAGCTCAAGAAAATACAGTCTCTCACTATTTCCACATTTGTTTGCCATAAAGTGATGGGACCAGATAACATGATCTTCATTTTTTGAATGTTGAGTTTCAAGCCAGCTTTTTCACTGTCTTCTTTCACTTTCATCAAGAAGCTCTTTAGTTCTTCTTTGCTTTCTGCCATAAGGGTGGTGTCATCTGCATATCTGAGGTTATTGATATTTCTCCCGGCAATCTTGATTCCAGCTTGTGCTTCTTCCAGCCCAGCATTTCTCATGATGTACTCTGCATATAAGTTAAATAAGCAGGGTGACAACATACAGCCTTGACATACCCTTTTCCCAATTTGGGAACAGTCGGCTGTTCCATGTCCAGTTCTAACTGTTGCTTCCTGACCTGCATACAGGTCTCTGTGGAGGCAGGTCAGGTGGCATGGTATTCCCTTCTCTTTAAAAACGTTCCACAGTTTGTTGTGATCCACATAGTCAAAGGCTTTGACTGTATGCAAATCAGGACACTTAGTACCTACTCGCTATACAGAAGCTGCTCACTGATAAGAGTCCCTGAGGGAAGCTGAGCTATGCAACTGTTTCCCTCGGACTTTGGGTTCATCCTCCCTTCACGACCTCAGGGGACCATTCAAAGAGTCAGACACTCAGCAACTGAACAGCAGCATTCTGAGGAGGGCCCAACACTCCTGAAGAACTTGTGTGTGACTAAGAAAAAAAAAAAAAAACAACTGCATTTTAATGCTAGTGCAACAGGAAGTTGAAAGCGAATAGGAACTAAAGAGCCTCTTGATGAAAGTGAAAGAGGAGAGTGAAAAAGTTGGCTTAAAGCTCAACGTTCAGAAAATGAAGATCATGACCTCTGGTCCCATCACTTCATGGGAAATAGATGGGGAAACAATGGAAATAGAGACAGACTTTATTTTTAGGGGCTCCAAAATCACTGCAGATGGTAACTTCAGCCATGAAATTAAAAGACGCTTGCTCTTTGGAAAAAAAAAAAATGTATGACCAACCTAGACAGCGTACTACAAAGCAGAGACATTGCTGACAAAGGTCCGTCTAATCAAAGCTATGGCTTTTGCAGTAGTCATGTATAGATGTGAGAGTTGGACTATAAAGAAAGCTATGTGCCAAAGAATTGATGCTTTTGAATGGTGGTGTTGGAGAAGACTCTTGAGAGTCCCTTGGACTGCAAGGAGATCCAACCAGTCCATTCTGAAGGAGATCAATCCTGGGATTTCTTTAGGAGGAATGATGCTGAAGCTGAAGCTCTAATGCTTTGGCCACCTGATTCAAAGAGCTAACTCATTTGAAAAGACGCTGATGCTGGGAAAGATTGAGGGCAGGAGGAGAAGGGGACGGCAGAGGATGAGATGGTTGGACGGCATCACCGACTCAATGGACATGAGTTTGAGTAAACTGCAGGAGTTGGTGATGGACAGGGAGGCATGTCGTGCTGCAGTCCACGGGGTCGCAATGAGTCAGACCTGAATAAGCAACTGAACTGAACTGAATCCTAGTGCAAGCTGTGAAGAGATTAGGAAGCAAGGTAAAGCTACAGATTTCAACCAAGCATTCCTGGCTGAAATAAAGTCCTCAACAGACAGCCCTGCCCTCAGACTATCACTTGCAAAATCCAGGTCATTTGCAGAGATGTGGGTGGACCTAGAGACTGTCTTACAAAGTAAGGAAAGTCAGAGAAAACCAAATAACATGAACTCATATATGTGCAATCTGAAAAAAAAAAAAGGTGGTACAGATGATGTTAATTACAAAGCAGAAACAGAGATGCTCATGAAGAGAATAAAGCAAGGAGAAGTGAGGGGCAGGTGGTGGGATGGACTGGGAGATTGTGGTTAACAGATATACACCGTTGATAACTACACAGAAATGGCAACTCACTCTAGTTCTCTTGATGGGAAATGCGACGAACGGAGGAGCCTGGCGGGCTATAGATCATGGGGTCACAGAGAGTCAGACCCAACTTAGGGACTAAACAGCAGCAATCACCTCGCAGACGATGACAACATAAAATAGATAATTAATGAGAATATATTGTGGAGCACACTCAACCTTCTTTGATAATCTCAATGGGAAGGAAATCTAAAAACAGAGTGTATATATGTATAACTGATGCACAAATGGGAAGGAAATCTAAAAAAGAGTGTGTGTGTGTGTGTGTGTGTGTGTGTGTGTGTGTGTGTGTGTGTGTGTGTCTCAATGGACATGAGTTTGAGTAAACTGCAGGAGTTGGTGATGGACAGGGAGGCATGTCGTGCTGCAGTCCACGGGGTCGCAATGAGTCAGACCTGAATAAGCAACTGAACTGAACTGAATCCTAGTGCAAGCTGTGAAGAGATTAGGAAGCAAGGTAAAGCTACAGATTTCAACCAAGCATTCCTGGCTGAAATAAAGTCCTCAACAGACAGCCCTGCCCTCAGACTATCACTTGCAAAATCCAGGTCATTTGCAGAGATGTGGGTGGACCTAGAGACTGTCTTACAAAGTAAGGAAAGTCAGAGAAAACCAAATAACATGAACTCATATATGTGCAATCTGAAAAAAAAAAAAGGTGGTACAGATGATGTTAATTACAAAGCAGAAACAGAGATGCTCATGAAGAGAATAAAGCAAGGAGAAGTGAGGGGCAGGTGGTGGGATGGACTGGGAGATTGTGGTTAACAGATATACACCGTTGATAACTACACAGAAATGGCAACTCACTCTAGTTCTCTTGATGGGAAATGCGACGAACGGAGGAGCCTGGCGGGCTATAGATCATGGGGTCACAGAGAGTCAGACCCAACTTAGGGACTAAACAGCAGCAATCACCTCGCAGACGATGACAACATAAAATAGATAATTAATGAGAATATATTGTGGAGCACACTCAACCTTCTTTGATAATCTCAATGGGAAGGAAATCTAAAAACAGAGTGTATATATGTATAACTGATGCACAAATGGGAAGGAAATCTAAAAAAGAGTGTGTGTGTGTGTGTGTGTGTGTGTGTGTGTGTGTGTGTGGACTTTGCTAGTGGCTCAGATGGTAAAGCATCTGCCTGCAATGCTGGAGACCTGGGTTTGAGTCCTGGGTCGGGAAGATCCTTGGAGGAGGAAATGGCAACCCACTCCAGTATTCTTGCCTGGTAAATTCCACGGACAGAGGAGCCTGGTAAGCGACAATCTGTGGGATTGCAGAGTGCAACACGCCTGAGTGACTTCACTCACTCACTCATACATATATAAAAAGTTGGTTCACTTTGTCATACAGTAGGAACTAGCAGAGCACTGCAAGCCAACTACAGCCCAGTAAAAATTAAACACAACAGCAAAGTTAACAGACGGCCCTGCCCTCAGGCTATGTCTTGCAATATCTGGAGTCCATAGGAGTCTTCCAGCCCGCTAGGACCAAGTCAGCGTCATGGGATTCCAGAGCAGGAGCCAGGGAGGCTCCTAGGTCAGATGGAACGGGGGCCTCTGGGGTCGGCCACCACGATGTCACCACAGCCAAGATGTGGCATCCAGAGATGACGTGGACAGCACCAGCCAGAGCCACGAGTTCAGGAAAGGGAGAGGTGGACATAGCTGATGTCAACGATCGGGAAAGTCCAACAAGCATCCACTGGTCCCCTCTCTGCCCTGCATCCAGGATTCCAAAGATGCCGCTCTCCTCCATATCTCTGGGGGAGAGGCAGAGGATAGCAGGCTGAGCGTTGGGCTTCCCTGCTGGCTCTGTGGTTCAGAATCTGCCAGCCCATGCAGGCGACCATGGGTTCTATCCCTGGTTCCTGAAGGTCCCACAGACCCAGGAGCAAGCAAGCCTGTGTGCCACAACTCCTGAGCCTGTGCATTGCAATCACTGAGTCCTGTGCACCCCAGAGTCCACACTCCTCAACAAGAGAGGTCAGTGCAAGCAGAAGCCCATGTACCGCAGCTAGACAGTAGCCCCCGCTCACCAAAAACAGAGAAAGCCCACATGCGCCAATGAAGACCCACCATATCCAAAGGAGTACATTTTTAAAAACACAGTCATTAACAATGTGTTTTTTTTAATAAAGGCTGAGAGTCTTGAGATTTCTTTCCAAGAAATTCTATCTAATAATAAATTAATATTATAATAAAAAATAACAAAAATTAATTAAACTAGCTTTTTAAAAAATTTCAAATTATATAATGAAATCAAGATGTTAAAACCATGTCAAAAGGTTGTTGATTTTTCTCCAAATGAATATCTTTTTAAAAAGCGGTCATTAATAAACTTTTTTTTTAAAGAAGGCTGAGAGTCTTGAGATTTCTTTTCAACAAATTCTAATAATAACGTCGTGTCCGACTCTGTGCAACCCCATAGATGGCAGCCCACCAGGCTCCCCCATCCCTGAGATTCTCCAGGCAAGAATAACAAAATAGTATTATAATAAAAACTAACTAAAAATTAAGAAAATAATACAAAATAATGAAAAAAATTTCAAATTATATAATGAAATCAAGATGCTAAAACCTTGTGAAAAGTTAGTTGATTTTTCTCCAAATGAATACCTTTTTAAAAAGCACAATCATTAATGAAGTTTTTTCTTTTTTTAAGACGGCTGAGAATCTTGAGATTTCTCCCCAAGAAATTTGAGCTAATAATAAGAAAAAACCTATTCAAATTAATATAGTGAAATCAAGATGCTAAAGCCATATCAAAAGGTCGTCGATTTTTTTTTTTTTCCAACTAATGAGCAGGTTGGGACTTGAAGGACAGATTCCAGAGCAAATAAATATCATTTTTAAAAAGTGTCATTTCCCCTGCCAATCCGAGTGACAGTGTAAATGAGATGTCTGGGCATATTATTATATTTTACCGTGAATATTGTATTTCAGAGCAGTCAGTCAAATGGACAGCCAAACGGGCATAAGAAGAACTGTCTCATCTTGGGCCGTCTTTTTTTTATACACTGACGTGGAAATGAGCATGCGGACGAGCGAGTGGTGAATACTTAATTGCGTCAACACAGGGGAGGAAGGATTTCAGAAGGTTGGGCTTGGTGGGGTCATCCCAGAGTTACAGCATTATTTGGAAGAGGTGACCTTCCCATCAACTGGGAATGTGTGTGTGTGTTTGTGTGTGTGTGTGTGTGTGTGTGCATGTGCTCAGCTGCTAAGTTGTATCGGACCCTTTTCAACCCCATGGACCATCCCTGCCAGGCTCATCTTGTGCATGGGATTTCCCAGGCGGGAATACTGGAGTGAGTTGCCATTTCCTCCTCCAGGGGATCTTCCCAACCCAGGGATCGAACCTGAGTCTCCTGCATCGGCAGGCGGGTTCTTTACCACCGAGTCACCTCGGAGCCCTTACCAACTGGGAATGGTCACCACGAAGCGGTAGGGCGTCTTGACTCCCACTGGGCCTTTCATGAGGTATGAGACGTGTGTGTCTGACAGCTGAGTTCACTGCACAGAGCTTTCAGTGCCACGGGATTCATCTGTGAAAGGATCTGTATCCAACAGGGGCCAACTAATTAAATGGCTCCCGCTGGCATTGATGAAGTCTGGGAGCCGATCAAAGTTTACTGGCAGAAAGAGATGCAGCTTCTAAGTAAGAGATAAAAGAATCTGGCCCTTTTCCTATATCAGGTGACAGAGACCCCTGAAGAATCACATTGTCAAGACAGATCAAAACCATCGAGCTTTCTTCCTCTCTCTTCTTCTTTTTTTTTTTTTTTTAATATTGATTTACCTATTTATTTATTTGGCTGCACCTGGTCTTAGCTGTAGTATGCGGGATCCTTTCCTTTTCTTTCTTTTTTTAAATTTGCATCTTGCAAACTCTTAGCTGTGGCATGTGGGATCTACTTCCCTGACCAGGGTTTGAACCTGGGCCCCCAGCATTGGGAGCTCAGAGTTTTAGCCACTGGGCCACCAGGGAAGTCCCTCTGTGCTTCAACCTTGAATCACATTTTTAGATACACGCAACTCCATGCTCTGAGAATCTGTAGGTTATAACAGTGTGTGAAGGACAGGGAAAACCAGATCACATCTCCAAGAATCACTGCTTTCCAAGCTAATGGTTTAAAAATGTCATTTTTACACGGAACACTTACATTATGAGTGAAAGAAAAGGATGTGGATTTTACTGACCCAAAGATGGGGTGTCAAAGACCTTTGCTTGGGGATGTCCCAGATGGTCCAGTGGCTAAGACTCTGAGCTCCCAATGAAGGGGGCCCAGGTTCGATCCTGGGTCAGGAAGCTAGATCCTACAGGCTGCAGTTAAGAGTTCGTATGTAAGAACTAAAGACTCCATGTGCTGCAACTAAGATTCTGTGCAGCCAAATAAATATTTTTAAAAAGAAAGAAAGAAAAAGATCTTTGCTTTGAGGACTGCTACTTCAGGGTATGGTTTTCCTTCCTTTTCTTTTTTTCCACTAATACATGCTGTGCCCATAACTGTGAGCTGCTTCTGCTTGTTCAAAATCTGTTGAGACAAAAATGGCATACCATGAAATGCCCAGACATGAAACATGTGCTTTGATATTTTGTTAATCCCATGAATCAGCCAAGATGGAGTGTATTCTCATGGCTAGAAAAACTTCTCCCAAGCTCCTCCCAGGATCGAAGACCACTGTTTCTGTCTTGCATTACCACAGTCTGTTTTTTTCTGCTTGTTGTTGAACTTCACACAATCCTAAATTCAACATACACATATGCACTAATTTGTATCTGACTTTTTCCAGTCAATCTAATGTCTATGAGAGCTCTCCATACGATTCACTCGACAGTATCTGATTTTTCTCTTTTTTTCAGTGAGTGATATCTCATGGCAATTGCAGACCTAGTCTCCCAGTGAATTTCATTCAGTTATTTTTTCCCCCCACTTTTTTCTGCATCTACTCAGCTGAGCGTACGGTTGTCCATCTTTATGTTAGTAACAGAATTACGGAGACAATCACAAATTGATTTTCCCATGTTAAACCCACCTCACGTTTCTGAACAGAAGGGCACTGTATCTTTTTTTCTATATGGCTGGGTCTGATTTATAAACAGGGCAGCTGGCTCAAGGGAATTCTCCCTAGGAACCTCGCTTTCCATTTGGTTATTTCAGGAGAAGGACACTTTTAGTTATTTCCAAGCAATGGAGTACAGGTCAAACATGATCTAAGAATGGCTTTACAGAAAGAAATAAGTCACATATTAGACGACTAAATTGAGTCCAGAGGATGCAATTGTGTTGTAAAACTATTCTGCTTCACTACAACAGTGCGTCCATGGGTCTTTATCTCAAGTACCTGATATATATATATATATATATATATATATATATATATATATATATTTGGTAAAATGTCTTAATGGCTAAGGAAGGAGACAAACAGCAGGAGCCTTCTCCTGAATCTTGGACTTAACAACTGTCCACCTCTGTGCCTCTGATCCATCTTCTTGAGAACCTTCCTTTGTCCCTACATACATCCATGTATTTTGGAGCCAACATGTCAATTTGAATATGACTCATTTGAAAAGACCCTGATGCTGGGAAAGATTGAGGGCAGGAGGAGAAGGGGACGACAGAGGGTCAGATGGTTGGATGGCATCACAGACTCAATGGACATATGTTTGAGTAAACTCCGGGAGTTGGTGCTAGACAGGGAGGCCTGGCGGGTTGCAGTCCGTGGGGTCTCAACGAGTTGGACACGACTGAGCGACTGAACTGAACTGACGCCAATTTGGGGTATCAACTCCCCCACGATATATAATTACAATCTTATTCTTATTTATAAGGTTATCCAGCAGTCCAAACACCGAGAGGCAAGAATATATGATGGATAATTTACCTTTGCTCGTATCTAACTTCCATATAATGAGGATGTAGGATGGAATGAAAGCGAAGTAGCTCAGTCATGTCCGACTCTTTGCGACCCCATGGACTGTGGCCCGCCAGGCTCCTCTGTCCATGGGATTTTCCAGGCAAGGGTCCTGGAGTGGGTTGCTGTTTCCTTCTCTGGGGGACTTTCCTGACCCAGGGATCAAACCCGGGTCTCCCATATTGCTGGCAGACACTACCATCTGAGCCACCTGGGAAGGAGGGAACAGATTTCCAAAATCACAGCAAGAGCCAGCTGCACCTATATGGGATGCACGATGCTTCCCAGTCCTTGCATGCAGGGTTTCGTCCTCTTGAAGTTAAATGTTCTACAGAGGGAAGCTGGCAGGCTTGGGGTCGGAGGCATTGGCTGTTTCCTGAGGGAGGCATTCAAAATAATCCTGCAGGGCGACCAATCCAGTGGCCTCTTCTGTTCTATGACAGGTGAGTGAGGGCTGTGAGGCTCATGTCAGAACGTGGGTTTAGGCGGCTCCAACTCGAACACATGCACATTTTAAATACACTTGTTCCAACATCACAGCCACTCAACCGAATTCAAAATCTCCAAGTGTCACCAGCGAGATCGATAGTACTTAAAGGACTGATTCGCTGAAAGCTGGTTATTTCTGGGGCGTCTCTGGCGGCTCAGACACTAAACAAGGTGCGCTGTTTCTGACCCATCTTTCAGGATAGCCACTGTCTGCCCTCTTCCTGCTACCCGTGTTTTCTCTTTGACAGAAAAACACTTTAAAGGACACAAAAAGCATTTAATTGGCTCCGAGAGAAATAGCAAGCGTGAATCCAAAGGACTGGGGCACTGAAGTAAATTTTTCATTTCATATTATACAGATGAAAGTGCCATGCTTGTCACGGTTTTCACTTTTTAAAATAGATTTAAATATCCATCCAAACCTAAAGTGGTAAGTCTAAACCTAAGGAGTACACCATTCTACATAAAATAACAACAGTTAGCAAGAGTAGGAAGAGTGAAGGAAGAGAAAATTCTAGTCTCTTATCAGGAAATCCAATAGGAACTCAAGTGGATTCTGCCAGGTTTGATGTTCACGATCATCTTTTATGGACTTCCCTGGTGGCTCAGAGGGTAAAGCGTCTGCCCACAATGCGGGAGCCCCAGGTTCGATCCCTGTATTGGAAAGATCCCCTGGATAAGGAAATGGCAACCCACTCCAGGACTCTTGCCTGGAAAATCCCATGGACAGAGGAGCGTGGTAGGCTCCAGTCCATGGGGTCACTAAGAGTCGGATACGACTGAGGGACTTCACTTTCATGATCTTTTATGGGCTTCTCAGAGAGTGCTAGTCGTAAAGGCCCTGCCTGCCAATGCAGGAGACTTAAGAGACGTGGGTTCGATCCCTCGGTGGGGCAGATCCCCTGCAGGAGGGCATGGCAATCCACTCCAGCATTCTTGCCTGGAGAAACCCATGGACACAGGAGCCTGGAGGGCTACAGTCCATGGGGGTCTCAGAGAGTCGGATATGACTGAAGCGACTTAGCACACACAAAGAGGATGTTTTATAATACAGGAGAGGGGAGGTGCTTGCCTTCCACCGCTGAGCAATACCCTTCAGCAGGTAAAGTTCATCTGTGCAATTAAATCAACAGTAGTAAGAACCACCTCTCTGTGGAAAGGTCATACATCACGGCAAAAGGCGGAAATCTCAAGCTTGTAGAAGAAACGATAATTAATTGCCAAAACATGAGGTAGCTCTAACACTCTGCCAGCACAGTTAAGAACTCGGAAAGATTCTGGGTGAGATTCTGAAGGAAACATTGACAGACCGTGAGGGAACATTATCCATCAATGACAGCATTTCTTCTATCCCTCTTCTTGCTTTGCAACTGATAGATTTTTATAAATCTAAGGGTTCTCTTATCTTACTGGTTTCTGGAAGAAAACGCTCCTCAGACGCACTAGTCTTGAAGAAGTCAGATGAAATAGGAGAATATACTTTTAAAACTTAAAGACATGAGTAATAAGCTGGTAAATGACATTATGTTAAGCAGTGTGTAATAACTACTAAGGGAAAGCATTATGGAAAACATAAAGTTTCTTGTTTAATATTGAAAGCCTATATTCTTAAAATAATTTATGGCAATAATTTAAGTTGTCAATGCTACTTTTATTGGAAAACATCTGGTTATCTATCTTTAAACTGATCACTTAAGAAAGAGGGATCTCATGAGACAGTTCCAGTGCAAAGTACGCAAAATGCCACAACTGTTCACATGTTTTAAGGTCACCTGAAGAAACAAAGGAGGTCAGCATAAGATATTAATATAATATTATTATATTAATTTATATAATTATATATTATAATAATATTAATATAATACCATGAAAATTTGTTATATAATTATGTTATAATTATGTTATATAATTATATATGTTATAATTATGTTGTATAATATAATTATGTTATATAATTATATACTATAATAATATTAATATAATAACATGAAAATTTTTTAATGTGTACATAATTGCATTTTTTTAAAGAAAATATTTCCAAGCCAAGAATTAGGCACCTAACTATTGAATTAAAGAGAAAACTCTTACAGAGGATTTAAGACAGAACAAAACAAATCACCCCCAAAAAATTAAAAAACCCTTCTTCCTTAGAAACATATATCCTCAGCCAAATGCTACAGAAACAGAATGAAAGCAAACAATCCATTTCATATAGGTGTTTTTGTTGCTGTTTAGTTGCTAAGTCATGTCCAGCTCTCTGCAACCCTATGGACTGTAGCATCAGGCTCCACTGTCCATGGGATTTCTCAGGCAAGAATACTGGAGTTCTCAGCCAAATGCTACAGAAACAGAATGAAAGCAAACAATCCATTTCATATAGGTGTTTTTGTTGCTGTTTAGTTGCTAAGTCATGTCCAGCTCTCTGCAACCCTATGGACTGTAGCATCAGGCTCCACTGTCCATGGGATTTCTCAGGCAAGAATACTGGAGTTGGTTGCTATTTCCTCCTCCAGGGGATCTTTCAAACTCAGGGATCGAATGTGTGTCTACTGTTTGGCAGACAGATTTTTTTTACTACCGAGGCACGAGGGAAGCCCATACATACATACATACATATATTATATATATAAACATGAAATAAAGGACTAAGTGGTTTTCCAAATTAGGTACTCACAATGTGGATTCCAAATGCTTTACAGGAGTATTTGCCCCTACAGAAGTAATATCCAGGAAATTAAAGTGCTTATATTTTTATTTTCATTCTCAACCAAAGATTGACTCTCTTTTCACTACACTATAATATCATAGTCTCTTTTTGTTGCTTTTGTACTCATGATGAGGGATAATTGTCATTTAAGTGATCTT
This sequence comes from Cephalophus harveyi, assembly GCA_006410635.1. Lineage (NCBI taxonomy): Eukaryota > Metazoa > Chordata > Mammalia > Artiodactyla > Bovidae > Cephalophus > Cephalophus harveyi. Next base: position 119,721 of record SJYT01015489.1, on the reverse strand, counting down.
TAGGACACTGAGAAAAACAATCCTCTGAATAACAGAATGTTAACTCTGTTCATCTAAATTACTGAATTAAGTGGGAGTAAAAAGTTATCTCAGCATTCTGTGGCATATTATTCGAACATGTGTAGGCCAGCCAAAGATTAAGTTACAATGTAATACAAGTTTACTGGGAAAAGCAAAAGATTTCTGAATGGCTCCCAAGCCCAACCTTAAAGTGCTTTTTCACAGAACTCAATTCTATCTTCAATCACTTTTACTTTTCCACTTAAATGACTAGGATCCAACTATTAACTTCCTGGCAACACTGTGACTAAGCATTTCATTTGTATTCATGGTCCACATCAGGCCAAAGTGCTTTTGTAGAGTCCTCTGGCCAACTTCTCTGCCCCTTGAGTTCTCATCAATTTACCAAGAGTTTTACTGTTGGAAGCATATATTTATTTGCCTACCAACACAGTTTTTATTCAGCTGGAAACAATGAATCTTACAAAATAAAGGGTTTCTCTACTAGCAACAAAGATTTATATAAAATGTGTCAATTTTAAAAAGAAAGCTTGTATTAAATTTTTCAAAAAATATAATTTAGCATCAAATATACACCTAAATCCTGGAGGATGGCATGACAACCCACTCTGGTATTCTTGCTTGGAGAATCCCCTTGGACAGAGAAACGTCCCTGGGATTTCTTTGGAAGGAATGATGCTAAAGCTGAAACTCCAGTACATTGGCCACCTCATGTGAAGAGTTGACTCACTGGAAAAGACCCTGATGCTGGGAAAGATAGAAGGCAGAAGGAGAAGGGGACACCAGAGGATGAGAGGGTTGGATGGCATCACCGACTCAGTGGACATGAGTTTGAGTAAACTCTGGGAGTTGGTGATGGACAGGGAGGCCTGGTATGTTGCAGTCCATGAGGTGGCAAAGAGTTGGACACGACTGAGCGACTGAACTGAACTGAACAGACAGTTGTAACAAATCCCAAAGTTTCCTTGTGTCCCTGTGGTTTGGTCTTGTGGTGAGAACACTCCCCATGAGATCGACCTTTGCAACAAATGTTTGCAGCATAGGGCATCGTCTTGTTTATTGGAGGTGTGCGCAGGACACATCTCTAGAATATCCCTAGGTGAATATAGGGATATAGAATATATCCTAGGGATATATTCATCCAGCGTAACTGGAACTTCACTGTGACGCGTTCTCAGTCCTGTAGCCATCAGACACGGGCCAGCCCTACCGGGCTCGGGCTCTCTGCTTCCGCGAGTGACCCTGCAAAGGGTCCACGTGTCAGGGAGACTGTACGGCACGTACGTGTCGGTCATCAGCTCGTTTCTCTGGGCACAGTGTCCTCTGGGGGCGTTCATGTCAGACATGGGGGGATTCCTTCTTTTTTATTTAAGGTTGGATGGTATTTACAAAGTGTGATCAGCTTGTGTGTGTGTCTTGTCACTTGCCTCTGTGCTCGGAGACCCATCCTCACCCTCAGCTTTGCTCTGCCTGCAGGCGCCAGGCTCCCTTGCCAATCGTCATCTTTAATTCAACTCAGTGAGTGGAGGAGGCCGAGGTAGAACATGGGACGGGCAAAGGAGGTGAGAACCTGGGTAACTCCGTGGCTTCTGCTCTCCAGGAAGCTCTGTCTCCATGCTCCCAATCCTTACACCTGGGTTCAGCACCTCAACTCCCTGGGGGGTGGGGAGGCTCATGCCTTGAAAGGCTCCCCCATTCCTGACAGGTTCTTCCAGCTCTCTCAGTGCTTTGCACCCAGCTTCCAATATTTAACCCTCCCCTGCAGCTAGCTGATGTACACGCTATCTTTCTGAGTGGGTCAAGAATGAGATACTCAAAAAACCACAATTGAAAGAGACACGTGCATGCCAATATTCATCACAGCACTGTTTACAACAGCCAGGACATGGAAGCAATCTAGATGTCCATCAGCAGACGAATGGATAAGAAAGCTGTGGTACATAGACACAATGGAATATTACTCAGCTATTAAAAAGAATGCATTTGAATCAGTTCTAATGAGGTGGATGAAACTGGAGCCTATTATACAGAGTGAAGTAAGTCAGAAAGAAAAACACCAATACAGTATATCAATGCATATATATGGAATTTAGAAAGATGGTAATGATGACCCTGTATGCGAGACAGCAGAAGAGACACAGATGTAAAGAACAGACTTTTGGACTCTGTGAGAGAGGGCGAGGGTGGGATGATCTGAGAGAATAACATTGAAACATGTATATTATCATATGTGAAATAGATGGCCAGTCTAGGTTCGATGTGTGAGACAGGGTGCTCGGGGCTGGTGCACTGGGATGCTCCAGAGGGATGGGACGGGGAGGGAGGTGGGAGGGGGTTTGGGATGGGAGACACATGTACACCCATGGCTGATTCATGTCGATGTTTGGCAAAAACCACTACAATATTATAGTTAGCCTCCAATTAAAATAAATAAATATATATATTTTTTAAAAAGAACCACACACTTGAGACTTCTCTGGTGGTCCAGTGGCTAAGATACTGAGCTCCCAACGCAAGGCACCTGGCTTTGATCCCTGGTAAGAAAATCGCATGGATGGAGAAGCCTGGTGGGCTGCAGTCCATGGGGTCGCTAAGAGTCGGACACGACTGAGCAACTTCACTTTCACTTTTCGCTTTCATGCATTGGAGAAGGAAATGGCAACCCACTCCAGTGTTCTTGCCTGGAGAATCCCAGGGATGGGGGAGCCTGGTGGGCTGCACACAGCCTGGTGGGCTGTCTCTGGGGTCGCACAGAGTCAGACACGACTGAAGCGACTTAGCAGCAGCAGCAGCAGCAGCAAGGGAACTAGAGGGCTTCCCAGGTGGCGCTCGTGATAAAGAACCTGCTCTGCCAATACAGGAGACCCAGGTTTGATCCCTGGGTGGGGAAGATCCCCTGGAGGGGAAAACGTCAACCCACTCTAGTGTTCGTGCCTGGAGAATCCCATGGACAGGGGAGCCTGGTAGTCTACAGTCCCTGGGGTCACAAAGAGTTGGACATGACTGAGCACACATGTGCACACAAGAGAACTAGACCCCGCATATCATATCTAAAGATCCCATATGCTGCAACTAAGATGAGAAACGCTGGACTGGAGAAACACAAGCTGGAATCAAGATTGCTGGGAGAAATATCAATAACCTCAGATATGCAGATGACACCACCCTTATGGCAGAAAGTGAAGAGGAGCTCAAAAGCCTCTTGATGAAAGTGAAAGAGGAGAGTGAAAGAGTTGGCTTAAAGCTCAACATTCAGAAAACAAAGATCATAGCATCTGGTCCCATGACTTCATGGGAAATAAATGGGGAAACAGTGGAAACAGTGTCAGACTTTATTTTGGGGGGCTCGAAAATCACTGCAGATGGTGACTGCAGCCATGAAATTAAAAGACACTTACTCTTTGGAAGAAAAGTTAAGACCAACCTAGATAGCATATTCAAAAGCAGAGACAGTACTTTGCCAACTAAGGTCCGTCTAGTCAAGGCTATGGTTTTTCCTGTGGTCATGTATGGATGTGAGAATTGGACTGTGAAGAAGGCTGAACACCAAAGAATTGGTGCTTTTGAACTGTGGTGTTGGAGAAGATTCTTGAGAGTCCCTTGGACTGCAAGGAGATCCAACCAGTCCATCCTAAAGGAGATCAGTCCTGAATATTCATTAGAAGGACTGATGCNTCATGTATGGATGTGAGAGTTGGACTGTGAAGAAGGCTGAACACCAAAGAATTGGTGCTTTTGAACTGTGGTGCTGGAGAAGACTCTTGAGAGTCCCTTGGACTGCAATGAGATCCAGCCAGTCCATTGTGAAGGAGATCAACCCTGGGATTTCTTTGGAAGGAGTGATGCTAAAGCTGAAACTCCAGTAGTTTGGCCACCTCATGTGAAGAGTTGACTCAATGGAAAAGACCCTGATGCTGGGAGGGATTGGGGGCAGGAGGAGGAGGGGATGACCAAGGATGAGATGTCTGGATGGCATCAAGGACTCGATGGACATGGGTCTGAGTGAACTCCGGGAGTTGGTGATGGACAGGGAGGCCTGGCATGCTGCGATTGATTCATGGGGTCGCAAAGGGTCAGACACGACTGAGAGACTGAACTGAACTGAAGATGCGTAAAACCAAATTAAAAAAATTTAAAATGACATATTCTGAAAATTGTGGTTTTACTTGATGCAACTTTACAGAGTGGCTTGGCCACTGGCAGAACTTCCTATGCACCCTGGGATCCAGCAGCAACAATGAAAAGATCCTGAGATCCTTTCTATCTTACCCATGATAACCACTTGTCCAGCCCAATGACCTGTCAGTTTCGAGACAGTAAATGCTTTTGTGTAAATAATGAGCAATGTTAGTATAAAAACCCCTCACATGTGTACATCTGGGGCCCTTTCTCCCTAGATTCAAGTCTCCACACAACCAAACAAAACAGTGATGGTAACTTAGAAGCAATCCATTTTCATTCAGAAAATACGGGTTCCTGGCATTTTCAGAATTATGAATTTCATTTAACATGAGGGCTACTGTATTGCCAGAGATTCAATAATTCTTAAAAGCTTTCCAATTTTCTAGTTAATTCATCATTTGAAAGATGGATTCAACCTGTATTAGGTCTTAAGAACTGAAGTTTGATTAGATGATGCAAGTCAATTTCCCAACAAATACGAGTTAATGTCCTTAAGGAATTTATTGCGATACACAAAACGGAGTAGAATTTCGGGATGCCAAGTCCGATCTACATGAACATTTCCACTTGTTAGTCAGAGTAATCACATCTTTCTCTTTAGAGCTTCATAGATATTCAAGGGATGCCCCCAGCTCCCTCCCGCTTTGTTCTCTCTATAGACGTCAGCAATGCTGATTTATATCACCAAACTGGTCTCGCTGGCTTGTATACACATTTTTTCCAATAATTCAACACAAGTAAAGCCCTATATACCATGATGGGAGAGGTGCACTGTTTATTTTTTACCCATGAATTATACGAATTCTTCCAAAACGTGTTATTTTGAAAAGACATAATTGGCCTAACTGGCAGAGAGCTCTATTTTATTAATCTTTTTTGCCCACACTAATAATTCAACACAAGTAAAGCCCTATATACCATGATGGGAGAGGTGCACTGTTTATTTTTTACCCATGAATTATACGAATTCTTCCAAAACGTGTTATTTTGAAAAGACATAATTGGCCTAACTGGCAGAGAGCTCTATTTTATTAATCTTTTTTGCCCACACTGTACAGTATGTGAGATCCTAGTTCCCTGACCAGGGACTGACCCTGTGCCCTGGCCCACCACCTGGACTGGAAATGCAGAGTCTTAATCACTGGATCACCAGGGGAAGTCCCAAGAGCTCTATTTTTTAAATGTGTGAGTGTCGAAGAATTCATTTTGGTTCTGGGACTCCAGAGTGGCACTTAACACTGTCCTAAAAAAAAGAGCAAGTCACAACGTAAATTTATAGGATGCTTTTTAATTTACACGTTGTCTGTTATCCAGCTTAGGGTTTACACATACACAACACCGAAGCCATATGCAACCTTTTCGCCTTTTCATACTCTCCATGGGGTCCTCCAGGCAAGAAGAAAAGTCCCTGATGCTGGGAAAGCCTGATGGTTAAAGGAAAAGAGGACAGCAGAGGATGAGATGGTTAGACAGCATCACTGACTCAATGGACACAAGTTTGAGCAAACTCCGGGAGACAGTGGAGGAGAGAGGCGCCTGGTCCGCTTCAGCCCATGCATTCACAAAGAGTCACACACGACTTAATGCCTGAGCAACAGCAAGCTGCCACGTCTGTCTTTGTTTGACATCTCTCACGAACGAGTTAAATATTTGCAAGCACATCACTTCATGGGAAATAGATGGGGAAACAGTGTCAGACTTTATTTTTGGGGGCTCCAAAATCACTGCAGATGGTGACTGCAGCCATGAAATTAGAAAACGCTTACTCCTTGGAAGAAAAGTTATGACCAATCTAGATAGCATATTCAAAAGCAGAGACATTACTTTGCCGACTAAGGTCCGTCTAGGCAAAGCTATGGCTTTTCCTGTGGTCATGTATGCATGTGAGAGTTGGACTGTGAAGAAGGCTGAGTGCCGAAGAACTGATGCTTTTGAACTGTGCTGTTGGAGAAGACTCTTGAGAGTGCCTTGGACTGCAAGGAGATACAACCAGTCCATTCTGAAGATCAGCCCTGGGATTTCTTTGGAAGCAATGATGCTAAAGCTGAAACTCCAGTACTTTGGCCACCTCATGCGAAGAGTTGACTCATTAGAAAAGACTCTGATGCTGGGAAGGATTGGGGGCAGGAGGAGAAGGGGACGACCGAGGATGAGATGGCTGGATGGCATCACGGACTCGATGGACGTGAGTCTGAGTGAACTCCGGGAGTTGGTGATGGACAGGGAGGCCTGGCGTGCTGCGATTCATGGGGTCACAAAGAATCGGACACGACTAAGCGACTGAACTGAACTGAACTGAACATCAAAGCTTAGTCACTTTCATGGGGCAGGAAAGCTTAGCCTCTAAACCTGTTCCATGCAAAGTCTCCAACCAAAGCTGTTACTTACAGAGCATGCCAAGAAGAAAGAAATTGGGACGTGACACATTCTGAGGGGAAGAACCCAGTGAGCTCATTCATAAGAACTGAATCAGTTTGGAAAAGAGCAAATGTCACAGGTGTTGGTAGGTACTGCTGAAACTGTTTCCCGAGTCCAGTCATTCCTCAAAAACAATACAGAAAAACAGAAACAAAACCTCAGAGTCGTGTCATGAAACTCCTGGAGTATAGATGTCCCGTGCCAGGCAGAAGGGTCAAACACGACTTAGCAATTATGCAACAAAATGAAGCAGAACCCCGGTGGAGATGGTTTCAGAACGTGACAGAGAGGTCCTCAGGACTGACGCAGCCTGCCTCGGTTCTTAGAAAATCGTCGTCTGTCAGACGATCTAATAACCCCTAAAATATAACCACATACCCGCCTGTGCCTAAACTCTGCCTTCTGTAAAATCACGTTATTTTGGATTTTACGACATTTCCAGATAATCCTTCTTGGACCCCACTGTAGCACACTCGTCCTTTGTCAGATCTGAAACTTTTCATCTTCATCCTAGAACAGGTTCCTTCAAACTCACGCCCACTGGGCAGTGCAATTTGACGCTTTCGGGTATCATCTAAAAATCGACAACTTTCTTTTCTAGAAATCGTACAAGACATGCACCAGACACACAACTCTCTCCTTAGATCTATTATCTGGAACATTTAATACACTTGTGTCTTGCAGACACAGCAAAGAGCTGGCCTGATAATGCCTCTGTTAGTAAGTATTTCTACTTCATGGATATTTATTTTTATATGCGATGTCAAATTGGTTTTGCCACTCTTTTTTTTTTTTTTTTATGTGAGAGTTGGACTGTGAAGAAGGCTGAGTGCCGAAGAACTGATGCTTTTGAACTGTGCTGTTGGAGAAGACTCTTGAGAGTGCCTTGGACTGCAAGGAGATACAACCAGTCCATTCTGAAGATCAGCCCTGGGATTTCTTTGGAAGCAATGATGCTAAAGCTGAAACTCCAGTACTTTGGCCACCTCATGCGAAGAGTTGACTCATTAGAAAAGACTCTGATGCTGGGAAGGATTGGGGGCAGGAGGAGAAGGGGACGACCGAGGATGAGATGGCTGGATGGCATCACGGACTCGATGGACGTGAGTCTGAGTGAACTCCGGGAGTTGGTGATGGACAGGGAGGCCTGGCGTGCTGCGATTCATGGGGTCACAAAGAATCGGACACGACTAAGCGACTGAACTGAACTGAACTGAACATCAAAGCTTAGTCACTTTCATGGGGCAGGAAAGCTTAGCCTCTAAACCTGTTCCATGCAAAGTCTCCAACCAAAGCTGTTACTTACAGAGCATGCCAAGAAGAAAGAAATTGGGACGTGACACATTCTGAGGGGAAGAACCCAGTGAGCTCATTCATAAGAACTGAATCAGTTTGGAAAAGAGCAAATGTCACAGGTGTTGGTAGGTACTGCTGAAACTGTTTCCCGAGTCCAGTCATTCCTCAAAAACAATACAGAAAAACAGAAACAAAACCTCAGAGTCGTGTCATGAAACTCCTGGAGTATAGATGTCCCGTGCCAGGCAGAAGGGTCAAACACGACTTAGCAATTATGCAACAAAATGAAGCAGAACCCCGGTGGAGATGGTTTCAGAACGTGACAGAGAGGTCCTCAGGACTGACGCAGCCTGCCTCGGTTCTTAGAAAATCGTCGTCTGTCAGACGATCTAATAACCCCTAAAATATAACCACATACCCGCCTGTGCCTAAACTCTGCCTTCTGTAAAATCACGTTATTTTGGATTTTACGACATTTCCAGATAATCCTTCTTGGACCCCACTGTAGCACACTCGTCCTTTGTCAGATCTGAAACTTTTCATCTTCATCCTAGAACAGGTTCCTTCAAACTCACGCCCACTGGGCAGTGCAATTTGACGCTTTCGGGTATCATCTAAAAATCGACAACTTTCTTTTCTAGAAATCGTACAAGACACGCACCAGACACACAACTCTCTCCTTAGATCTATTATCTGGAACATTTAATACACTTGTGTCTTGCAGACACAGCAAAGAGCTGGCCTGATAATGCCTCTGTTAGTAAGTATTTCTACTTCATGGATATTTATTTTTATATGCGATGTCAAATTGGTTTTGCCACTTTTTTTTTTTTTTTTTTTGCTTCAAAAGTTTTGTCTTTCTGTTTTATTGAAGTTGTTTCTTCTTTTGAGTTGTGTGTACTAACCTCTTTGTTCTCTTCTGCCTCTCCTGACCTTTAGATAATTACTATACTATATTCTTAAGCTCTTTGTCTCTTCCTTTTCTATTGGGTTGGCCAAAAAGTCCATCTGAGTTTTTTAGTAAGAGCTTAAAAGTCGAACGAACTTTTTGGCCAACCCAGTATTCTCATTTAATTTTATGTGCTTTGTTAAATTATCAGCCTGAGGCTCTTTTAAATTCACTTAGGAGTTACTTTTTTTTATATGCTTCAAAATTGTACTCAATTTGTTCAAATGAAAAATAAAATGGCAACTCTTTATTCTTATGAAGGATGAAGAAATTAACTTCTGTTAATTGGAAAGTCTCACTGTAAACCCTTTTCACACGATTTTGCTGATTTTTATATACTGTTATTTTTCCTTGGAGATAAAACAAATAAATCCCTTACCATACAGCTATGGTCTATAATTAGTTTCAGTAAACACTTATTTTACGATTGTAACACGTACTGACTGTGATATTGGTACATTATCAAGATGAACCAATACATATGTAACTCAAAGTATTTAGGCTTTCAGAAAAAAATAAAGTGAAGACTTGCTTAAATGAGATCATGATCAGGTCAAGCTATGGCCAGCAACAATTTATAAAACAGAATGATGACACATACATAATTTTTCTAAAAAGTATCCAAGTAAATATATTACAAGAGTTTTTACTTCTGTAATAACTCACAGTAAGTATTTTTCTAAAACAAGAGCAAACTATTGGAGCAAAAATTTCCGTATTTTCTTATAAACTACGAACCAGTGCCATTAAGTAAACTCACATTTGAATCATGGTTCTTTGTGATTTACAGGTGCACTCAGAAAACAAAGAAAGAAGTAAATACACTCTGCAAACCTATACATGCACAGCTGTTACAGACCCAAGACACTTAAAGGGTAAGGAATAAAATGTCTTTTCTAGAAATCTGAATTTGTATTGCTTGCTGCTGCTGCTAAGTCACTTCAGTGTCCAACTCTGTGCAACCCCATAGACGGCAGCCCACCAGGCTCCCCCGTCCCTGGGATTCTCCAGGCAAGAACACTGGAGTGGGTCGCCATTTCCTTCTCCAATGCATGAAAGTGAAAAGTGAAAGTGAAGTCGCTCAGTCGTGTCTGACCCTCAGCGACCCCACGGACTGCAGCCTTCCAGGGTCCTCCATCCATGGGATTTTTTAGGCAGGAGTACTGGAGTGGGGTGCCATTGCCTTCTCAAATATATAATAATCCCTTATTAACCTTTATAAGCACTCAAATAGGTGCTCAATTAAATCTGAAAAAAACCCATACTCTAATTCCTTATCTTCACAACTATTCAAAACACAGCATTCTTTTGAAAAGATTTCATATAGAATTGAATTTTCTATTGATTTTTCAAATAGAATTCAAAAGAGTTCTATTTCAAAAAATATGTCAAAGTAGTAAAGTGGAAAACTTTTTGTCAACTCCAAAGAAAGTTAAGGGAACTCATTTTGATAAAATAGCAGGATATGTTTGAAATAGACACACTGATATCTATTAGAAAGGTTAATCAATTAAAGAAACAAAAAATTAACTCAGCAATAATAAAAGTCCCATTATGATTACTTTCTGAAGCTGGCATGTGTTTCTCTTGACCATTATAATAATGGCATTTACTTTCTTGAATATTTTTAAAGAACTTAATTAACTAGAGATTTGGGGGATTATTAAGTGTAGTCTTAATTGACTGTTAGATCCCTATTTTTTAAAATCGTTTATGCAACTTCTAAAGATACATGTTTCTTCTTTCTTTGTCCTGATTTCAAAAGTCCTGGCATGATCCTTATGTACAATTATCTAATTGTTCAGAATGCCCATTGTCTTTGTCAAAGATAATTACACTGTTGGGTGTATATCCAAAGAAACCAAAAACACCAATTTGAAAAGACATACACACCCTAATGTCCACATCAGCATTGTTTACAATAGCCAAGTCATTAAAACAACCCAAATGTCCATTAACAGATGAATGGATAAAGAAGATGTTGCATATATATACAGCGGAATAATACTCAGCCATAAAAAATGCAATTTTGCCATCTGCAGCAACACGGATGGACTTAGAGGGTATTGTGCATGGTCAAATAAGTCAGAGAAAGACAAATAGTGAATCACATCAGTTATATGTGAAATCTAAAATATATGCAACCAAATTGTGAATATAACAAGATAGAAACACTCACTGGATACAGAAAGCACATAGTGGTTACCTGTGGCTTGGAGGGAAATGGGGAGGTGATTAAAAGGTGCAAATTGTCAGGTAAAAGTAAGCTACATGGAAGGATATACTGCACAACATACAGAATATGGCCAATCTTTTATAATAACTATAAACAGAGTATAACCTCAAAAAACTGTGACTCACCATATTGCACACCTGTACCTTCTATAATACTGCACAGAAACTATACTTAAATTGAGATAACTGAATAAAAATTAAAATAACTCCACGGTGTTGGACTGAAAACAAAACAACCACAGACAGATTATACACTGAATGTTAGACTTGGTTCTCTCTCTGTTCTAAGTGCCCACCCACAACGCCTGGTAACACGTTTTTAGGGCCAGGAGTCTTCCGAATTGATTGCAAGTCAGTATCATTCCATTTTACAGACATTGATAATTATCAAGACCATATGCACCCGTGAAAACAAAGACTTGCAGATGAGTCGCAGGCCCCGAAGCTTTCAGGGTTACAGACACTCACACTGGTGCATGAGTGTGAAAGCACGCACAGACACAAACAGTTGTGACCCTTGTGGGGTCACCAAACGTGACAGGAACAGCGTCTCCATCTTATATTCCGAAACACCAGGAGATGCCAGAATCCTCAAGGCGAACAAAGAAACTGCAGAAAACAGATCAGATTCCTTGTTGCCTCTCACCTTCAACAGTCATTTAATCCTACTAGGAAAACACAACAGATCCACTTCACAATTCATCTACGCCTGTTCCCGGTGTGGGCAGAGACCAGGCCATCAGACTCACATCCTCAGACACATCTGAGCAAGAAAGAGACTCGCAACTCACAGCCAACACAGGCAGTGGCTTTCCATGAAATTAAAAGATGCACCTGAAGAATGGAGCCAGGAGATTCAAGGGGCACAAATCTGCATCAGAAGCCATTTGAAGGTCGACCCTGGCTGGTGACCTTTAAAGTGGATCATGATCAACCTCTACACATACCTACTTCCTCTTCATTTCTCTCTCTCCCCCTGACATCATCCAGGTTAACCAATCTCCAACATCACAGTCGTCAGTCTGCTGCCAAGCTTTCACGGCAAAACCCATTTGGAAACCCCTTTAGGCTCCAACACTCTGTAAGGCTGCTGCTGCTGCTGCTGCTAAGTCGCTTCAGTCGCGTCCGACTCTGCGACCCCATAGACGGCAGCCCACCAGGCTCCCCCGTCCCTGGGATTCTCCAGGCAAGAACACTGGAGTGGGTTGCCATTTCCTTCTCCAACTCTCTGTACGGCTACTGCCCCATTTTAATTACTCATGAACCATATCACCTTGAACCAAGGTACACCGGTCATCTGCATACAGCGTGTATCATGGTGGCCTTCGGCCTACTTACCCCAGCTGATCTTTCTGGGCCATATATGCTCAGATGTCATGACCCCCATAATTGACTTCAGCACTGACCATGCTGCCAGAAGTTAGGGGTCAGAAGCCCACTGGCCAGTTTGCTCCCTAGATGGGAAAGGAGGGAAACATAAGGATTAAGTAAAATACACATAGCCTTGAAGAAAACTCTTGAGACTCCCTTGCACTGCAAGAAGCTCCAACTCGTCCATCCTAAAGGAAATCAGTCCTGAATATTCCTTAGAAGGAGTGATGTTGAAGCTGAAGCTCCAATCCTTTGGCCACCTGATGCGAAGAACTGACTCCTTGGAAAAGACCCTGATGCTGGGAAAGATTGAGGGCAGAAGGAGAAGGGGACAACAGAGGATGAGATGGCTGGATGGCATCACCCACTCAATGGACATGGTTTGGGTAGACTCTGGCAGTTGGTGATGGACAAGAAGCCCTGGTGTGCTGCGGTTCATGGCATTGCAAAGAGTTGGACACGACTGAGCAACTGAACTGAACTGACACAGCCTTGTAAAAGAAAAAAATAAAAGACTGATAAAACAGAATGAAGGTTTGGGGTTTAATCCGAGTGGGAGTGTAACTATTTGAGACGTGGATACCAAAGATTTGGGAGCACCAGGATGAGGCAAACAAGCAGATTGCTTAACAGTAGCTTTTCATAACATAAAACAAAAAAAAAAAAAAAAAAGAAAAATGACCCACTTTGGAACCCAATTATGTCAACTAATACTTATTTCAAATAAAATATTCAGATTATTTTGGGGGGAGAAAAGGTAGCTATTCATATTCCAGTAGAATATGGTGGTATTTGGACGAAGGTGGTAGCCATAGATGAGGTGAACAGCAGTCTGATTCAGTTTCTATTTTGATGGTAGACCTATCAGAAATAGTTGAGAATTGATGGTAAAATATTGGAGTTTTTTCCCCCCAGTTTTTATTTATTAATTTTTTAACTGAAGGATAACCGCTTTATAGAATTTTGTTGCTTTCTGTCAAACATCAACATGAATCAGCCATAGGTATTAAAATATTGTTTAAATGTGGGCAACCAGGGTGAATAGTTGGGCCAAGTCACATAATAGAGAGATCTAGGGGAAATCAGTTGAGAAGGCAATGGCAGCCGACTCCTGTACTCTTGCCTGGAAAATCCCATGGACGGAGGAGCCTGGTGGGCTGCAGTCCATAGGGGCGTTGAGGGTCGGACAGGACTGAGCGACTTCACTTTCACTTTTCACTTTCCTGCATTGGAGAAGGAAATGGCAACCCACTCCAGTGTTCTTGCCTGGAGAATCCCAGGGACGGGGGAGCCTGGTGGGCTGCCATCTATGGGGTCGCACAAAGTGGGACACGACTGAAGCGACTTAGCAGCAGCAGCAGCAGCAGCAGGGGAAATCAGATTGGGTTTCCATGCATCTTGCTTAAGATGTTTATCTGATGGACTTCCCTGGTGGGGAACTTAACCCAAGAAATGCGTAAGACTCCACGCTCTCAGTGGCCCCCCCCCAAAAAAAAATGTGTATTTGATATCTGCTGGGAGTTGCCTCCTTTAAAGTGTCACACCTCATGAAGGGCTGTTTTGAAGAAAAGGACAGGAATTAAGGGATGAAGGGAAAAGGGAAATATTGTGGAGGGAATGACTGAATTGCATCTTTGATGAATACTCTTGCTTCTTCCATTCTGACTCATCTAGAATCTTCTAGACTCTTCTAGATCCTTAAGGATCCTATGGTAATACTATTCTAAACAGGTGAGCTTAGTGACTCAGTCGCTTCTGACTGTTGCAGCACTACAGACCGCAGCCCACAAGGCTGCTCTGTCAAGAATCTATGGGATTCTCTAGGCAAGAATACTGGAGCGGGTTCCCTTCTCCTCCTCCAGGGGAGGACTGAATCCACGTCTCCTGCATTGCAGGCAGATTCTTTACCGTCTGAGCCACCAGGGTAGCCCAACATCAGTTCAGTTCAGTGCAGTCGCTCAGTTGTGTCCGACTCTTTGCGACCCCATGAATCGCAGCACGCCAGGCCTCCCTGTCCATCACCAACTCCCAGAGTTCACTCAGACTCACGTCCATCGAGTCCGTGATGCCATCCAGCATCTCATCCTCTGTCGTCCCCTTCTCCTCCTGCCCCCAATCCCTCCCAGCATCAGAGTCTTTTCCGATGAGTCAACTCTTGGCATGAGGTGGCCAAAGTACTGGAGTTTCAGCTTCAGCATCATTCCTTCCAAAGAAATCCCAGGGCTGATCTCCTTCAGAATGGACTGGTTGAATCTCCTTGCAGTCCAAGTGACTCTCAAGAGTCTTCTCCAACACCACAGTTCAAAAGAATCAATTCTTCGGCGCTCAGCCTTCCTCACAGTCCAACTCTCACATCCATACATGACCACAGGAAAAACCACAGCCTTGACTAGACGGACCTTAGTCAGCAAAGTAATGTCTCTGCTTTTGAATATGCTATCTAGGCTAGTCATAGTTAGCGGTGATTTCTCAGCCTCACAGAAAATAGGAGACATGTGTTGTTCCTGGTACAGCTTTGCCAAGATATCACCACCATCCAGGTTCTTTTAAGAACCTGGTCTTTCAGCCTAGGGTTCATCCCTCATTCAAATTTAAATGGAGTTTTCTTTTTCCCTGATTTTTATTATAGGTTTCAGAAAGGACTGTCTGGTAACTGGTAAGTTTGCTCCTCACTGTATATATATAAATCTTAGCCTTTTAAATACATGCAAACTGAAGTTAATAGCCTTCTGGGGAATGTGTGTGATCGTTACTTCATGTTTCCTTAACTCAGATAGATTCCTTGGAAGACTCCCTAGAAAAGGAAATGGAAACCCACTCCAGTATTCTTGCCTGGAGAATTCCATGGACAGAGGAGCCTGGCAGGGTACACTCTATGGGGTCACAAAGAGTTGGATATGACTGAGCAATTAACACTTTACTTTTTTTCACTAACTCAGGTAGAGAAGAATAAAGAAACCCGTTTCCAGCTAAATCCTAAGGCTCATCAGTTCCTATACATAGCCACAGGAAATTACAATGTTCCCCTCCCCTTCTCTCTGGAAATATCAAGATTTAATGAAGTATCCTCTACCTCAAGCATTTTTACTATCACATTTACTACCCATGCTGCTGGTCACCTTCGCCCGGAGCAGAAATCATGTTTCAATACTGGCCTTCCTAAGCACATTTTCCTGGAACTTGTAATAGCAGTGGCTTTACTATGAAACATGAGCAAATGAAACTTTACTGCTCTGTGATGACAGCGGCCTTAAAGATAATAAGAGGATAAAAGTCGCAACTCAACGCCAATGGAAGACCCACCCAAGCCTGAAGTTTCACGGCCTGTGTCCTAAATCAATTCTCAGGGTCTGTCCTTTGGGAACACTAAACTCCCTTTTGCGCTTCCCTTGTGGCTCACATGGGAAGAAATCTGCCTGCAACGCAGGATACCCGGGTTTGATCCCTGGACCGGAAAGATCCCGTGGAAAAGGGCATGGCAACCCACTCCGGTATTCTTGCCTGGAGAATCCCATGGACAGAGGAGCCTGGTGGGCTATAGCCCATGGGGTCCCAACGAGTCAGACATGACTGAGCGACTGAACAACAAAAATTCCCTTTCACCTCCCAAGATAAGAAAGTTTCTATGAAAAACTGCCGTGCTAGGATTGGGTCGCCCTTGCAGGTGATGCTGCTAAACCCATCCCTCTGAGCTCCTCCCAGCATGGACCACACCCTGTGCAGAACAGAACTGGCAACCCACATGCAGAGGAGCCTGGCGGACTACAGTCTGCCGGGTCACAAAGAGTCGGAGGGGATGTAGTGACTAAACAGTGAAAACAAACTCCCTTTCACCTCCCAGGATAAGAAAGATGCCGTGAATAACTGCTGGGCTAGGACTGGGGCTTCCTCCAAGAACCCCAAGTGATGCTCACCCACACATCACTCTGAGCTCCTGCCGGCATGGACCACACCTTCTGTCGAACAGAACTCACACAGCAAGTTGTCACCGGGATCAGGGCCGGGGAAAATTTACGAGGAGACTGCTGTCAATCACTGAGAACCTGCGGCTGCTGCTGCTGAGTCGCTTCAATCGTGTCCGACTTTGTGCGACCCTACAGACGGCAGCCCACCAGGCTCCCCGTTCCTGAGATTCTCCAGGGAAGAACACTGGAGTGGGTTGCCATGTCCTTCTCCAATGCATGAAAGTGAAAAGGGAAAGTGAAGTCGCTCAGTCGTGTCCAACTCTTAGAGACCCCATGGACTGCAGAGTGCCTTTAATGCTTCACATGCTGAAAATAATTCCACGACCTCATCTCAAAGTATTATAAAATCTGCAGGTTTGCACACTTGAAGCTACAAGTAAATAAACAGCCGGTTTTAGTCAGAGAAAAGGCCAGGGAGAAGTGAATTATATTAATACGCTTACCATTTGTGCCTGTCTAAAAGTAGCATACTCCTGACTGGTGGACTGACTTCACTGGAGTCCAGTGGTTAATATTTCAACTTCCAATTTAGGGGTGTAGAGGTTTGATCTCTGGTCAGGGAACTAAGACCCCACAAGCTTCCAGGCCAAATCACCAGAACATAAAACACAGCCAATATTTTAACAAATTAAATAAAGACTTTAAAAATGGTGCACATTAAAAAAAAATCTAAAAAGTTCTGTGGAAAATTGGATCAGATCATATGTGAATCCTAAGTGCGTCTTCAATAGTCAAGGTTGTTCAAAGATGCCTTGGAAGTTTTTTATTTTTTTATTTTTTTTTCAGTTTATTTATTTATTTATGTATTTATTTTATTTTTACTTTATTTTACTCTACATAGGAAGTTTTTTAAAATTAGTTGCAGTTTCTTTGTTTTTTTTTTTTTTCTCCTGCAGGGAAGATAAGCTTTAGGATAGTGACAAAAGAAAACAAAGATTTTGCAAGGTTTAAGCCCTGGTAAATTTATCTAGTATATGTGCATTAATTTTGTTTCATTTATGGAGGAAAGAAGGGAACCAGTATAAGGAGTTTTCCCTTGGAATGCCAGACCACACACACACACACACAACAGGATTAAACAGCTTGTATCACCAAAGAGAGAGAGGTTAAAGCTGGTCTTCAGAGCAACCCCAGAGTGGAAGTATCCCTTCCACCGAAGCTTTTGAGTTTTTTTCTTACATTTTTCAAGAAACCTTGAGGATGTGTTTGGCAGGCTTCACTTTCTGCTCAAGAGACGTTCTTACCTTGGAGAATAAGGCTATTTAAACGTTTGAGAGTCTCAACAAGTTACAACTGTTTGGACTCTGTAAAGTTTACAAAAGAAGGAAATGCGGAAAAGGGTTTTGTTAACTTGTCTCAAGTACAACGACCTGAAAGCTGATAACTCTAGTTTTACTTCCTGAACCGAGAGTCACCAGGCTCTGTGGAGTTCTTTACGCCAACCGTGAGAGTTGCCTTCCTTTCAAATCACGCCCTCTCCTTCACTGTCTTCTCAAAGATTCAAATGTTTGGTCCCCACTCACCTTTCACCTTATGGCAGAACGTGAAGAGGAACTAAACAGCCTCTTGAAAGTGAAAGAGGAGAGTGAAAAAGTTGGCTTAAAGCTCAACATTCAGAAAACGAAGATCATGGCATCCGGTCCCATCACTTCATGGGAAATAGATGCGGAAACAGTGGAAACAGTGTCAGACTTTATCTTTTGGGGCTCCAAAATCACTGCAGATGGTGACTGCAGCCATGAAATTAAAAGATGCTTACTCCTTGGAAGAAAAGTTATGACCAACCTAGATAGCATATTCAAAAGCAGAGACATTACTTTGCTGACTAAGGTCCGTCTAGTCAAGGCTATGGTTTTTCCATTGGTCATGGATGGATGTGAGAGTTGGACTGTGAAGAAGGCTGAACACCAAAGAATTGATGCTTTTGAACTGTGGTGTTGGAGAAGACTCTTGAGAGTCCCTTGGACTGCAGGGAGATCCAACCAGTCCATTCTGAAGGAGATCAGCCCTGGGGTTTCTTTGGAAGGAATGATGCTGAAGCTGAAACTCCAGTACTTTGGCCACCTCATGAGAATAGCTGACTCACTGGAAAAGACCCTGATGCTGGGAGGGATTGGGGACAGGAGGAGAAGGGGACGACAGAGGATGAGATGGCTGGATGGCATCACTGACTCAATGGACATGAATCTGAGTGAACTCCGGGACTTGTTGATGGACAGGGAGGCCTGGCATGCTGCGATTCATGGGGTCGCAAAGAGTCAGACACGACTGAGTGACTGAACTGAACTGAACACCTTTCACCTTCTCGTGATTTATTCATGCTTTTGGATATGGATCTTTTATTCTATCCACTCTTCTGCCTCCCAAAGTACAATTCCTTTTCAGAAAACTGTGTGGCCTGCTATTGCTGCTAAGTCGCTTCAGTCGTGTCCGACTCTGTGTGACCCCATAGACGGCAGCCCACCAGGCTCCCCCGTCCCTGGGGTTCTCCAGGCAAGAACACTGGAGTGGGTTGCCATTTCCTTCTCCAATGCATGAAAGTGAAAAGTGAAAGGGAAGTCGCTCAGTCCTGTCCAACTCTTCGCAACCTCATGGACTGCAGCCCACCAGGCTCCTCCGTCCAAGGGATTTTCCAGGCCAAAGTATTGGAGTGGGGTGCTATTGCCTTCTCGGCCCCCCCAAAAAAATTAAAAGTGAAACTGCAAACTGATACAGCAGTCTACTTCTGGGTACTTGTCTGAAGTGAACAAAAGTATTACGTCAAAGAGATTCTGCACCCTTCATCGCATCTTTCCTCACAATCACCAAGATGTGGAAACAACCCAAGTTTTCATGAAGAGGTGAATGAATGAAGAAAATATAAGAATACTATTCAGCTGGTAAAAATGAGAAAATCCTGATATTTGTGACAAGATATATTGTCACATATATATTTATGTGTGACGTTATATTATGAAGATATATTATGTGATAAGTTAGAGAAAGATGAATCTAATGATTTCACTTAAATATGGAATCTAAAAAAGAAGCTAACAAACTCATGGGAAAAAAAGGAATCAACTCTGTGGTTCCCGGAAGCAGAGTAGGTGGTGGGGGAATTGTATGCTGCAGCTAAGTCACTTCAGTCATGTCCAACTCTGTGTGACCCCATACACGGCAGCCCACCAGGCTCCCCTGTCCCTGGGATTCTCCAGGCAAGAACACTGGAGTGGGTTGCCTTTTCCTCCTACAATGCATGAAAGTGAAAAGTGAAAATGAAGTCGCTCAGTCATGTCCGACCCTCAGCGACCCCATGGACTTCAGCCTTCCAGGCTCCTCCATCCATGGGATTTTCCAAGCAAGAGTACTGGAGTGGGGTGCCATTGCCTTCTCCGGGGAGAATTGTATAAAGGTGGTCAAAAGAGATAAGCTTTCAGCTACAAGATAAATAAATAATGGGGATATACCATACAACACGATGACCTCAGCAAAGCTGCATAGCAACAGATGAGAGTTGGTAAGAGAGTAAATCCTAAAAGTTCTCAAGTAATTATGAGATTAAAACCACAAGTCATTATGCTGTTAGGCTTAAACTTATACAGTATCTAAACTTATGCCAGAAAGTGAAGAGGAGCTAAAAAGCCTCTTGATGAAAGTGAAAGAGGAGAGTGAAAAAGTTGGCTTAAAGCTCAACATTCAGAAAAGGAAGATCATGGCATCTGGTCCCGTCACTCCATGGGAAATAGATGGAGAAACAGTTGAAACAGTGTCAGACTTTATTTTTGGGGGCTCCAAAATCACTGTAGATGGTGACTGCAGCCATGAAATTAGAAGACGCTACTCCTTGGAAGAAAAATTATGACCAACCTAGATAGCATATTCAAAAGCAGAGACATTACTTTGCCGACTAAGGTCCGTCTAGTCAAGGCTATGGTTTCTCC
>SJYT01015489.1:76416-94540 GCA_006410635.1 Cephalophus harveyi | reverse complement strand
CGAAATGCTGGGCTGGATGAAGCACAAGCTGGAATCAAGATTTCTGGGAGAAATATCAATAATCTCAGATACACAGATGACAAAACCCTGAAAGTGAAAAAGGAGAGTGAAAAAGTTGGCTTAAAACTCAACATTCAGAAAATTAAGATCATGGCATCTGGTCTCATCACTTTATGCCAAATAGATGGGGAAACAATGGAAACAGTGACGGACTTTATTTTCTTGGGCTCCAAAATCACTGCAGATGGTGACTACAGCCTTGAAATTAAAAGACGGTTGCTCTTTGGAAGAAAAGCTATGACCAACCTAGATAGCATATTCAAAAGCAGAGACATTACTTTGTCAATAAAGGTCCATCTAATCAAAACTATTGTTTTTCCTGTGGTCATGTATGGATGTGAGAGTTGGACTATAAAGAAAGCTGAGCGCCGAAGAACTGATGCTTTTGAACTGTGGTGTTCAAGAAGACTCTTGAAAGTCCCTTGGACTGCAAGGAGATCCAACCAGTCCCTCATAAAGGAGATGAGTCCTGGGTATTCATTAGAATGACTGATGCTGAAGCTGAAACTGCAAGACTTTGGCCACCTGATGAGAAGAGCTGACTCATTTGAAAACACCCTGATGCTGGGAAAGATTGAAGGCAGGAGGAGAAGGGGACAACAGAGGATGAGATGGTTGGATGGCATCACAGACTCAATGGACATGGGTCTGGGTGGACTCCAGGAGTTGGTGATGGACAGGGAGGCCTGGCGTGCTGAAGTTCAAAGTCCTGGAGTTTGCAGTTGGACACGACAGAGTGACTGAACTGAACTGATAACCCAGGCATTGTATTCTTACATAGATAAAACTGTAGATGTACAATTAAAAGACACTTGGCTCCTTGGAAGGAAAACTATGACAAAATTAGGCAATGTATTTAAAAGCAGAGACATTACTTTGCTGACAAAGCTCTGTTTAGTCAAAGCTATGTTTTGTCCAGTAGCCATGTACAGATGTGAGAGAATTGGACCATAAAGAAGGCTGAGTCATGAAGAATTGGAGCTTTCAAACTGGTTCTGGAGAAGATTCTTGGAGTTTCCTGGACAGCAAAGAGATCAATTCAGTCCATCCTAAAGGAATCCAGCCCTGAATATTCATTGGAAGGACTGGTGCTGAAGCTGAAGCTCCAATACTTTGGCCACCTATGTGAAGACCTAACTCAGTTAAAAAGACCCTGATGCTGGGAAAGACTAAAGGCAGGGGGAGAAGGTGATGACAGAGGATAAGATGGTTAGACAGTATCACCGACCCACTGGACATGAATTTGAACAAACTCCAGGAGACAGTAGAGGACAGGGGAACCTGGCATGCTGGACTCCATGGGGTTACAAAGAGTTGGACACAACCTAGCGACTGAACTAAATTAGCATGCAAGCATCTGTAAATATTCCTGTATGTTAGAATTTTAACTTGTCTTGTTTTACATGCAAATGTGAACAATGTTTTACATGTTTGTGTGTAAACACAAACGTTGAAAAGAGTGCAATTGCACACATATTCTTCATAAAGAAACATATCCTTTCAATAAAAATTACCTCCAGCCTATCCGATGAAGACATAATACCTTACAGAAATACTATCTGAGTTCCGTGTCAGTTAATTAGCATTGACCAATAACACAATGGTCTTCCCTGGTGGCTCAGATGGTAAAGAATCTGCCTGCCACGCAGGAGACCTGAGTTCAATCCCTGGGTGGGGAAGATCCCCTGGAGAAGGGCATGGCAATCCACTCCAGGATTCTCACCTGGAGAATCCCATGGACAGAGGAGCCTGGTGGTCTACAGTCCATGGAGTCGCTAAGAGTCGGACATTACTGAGAGACTAACACACACACACACAATAACACAATAATGACAATTAACAAAGTCAAGTACATCTTCTCCCAGAGCTTCAGTGGGAAAAAAAAAAAAAAATCAGAGTGGGAAAGACAAAATAATTATAACTCTGAATATACAGTGCACACAAATTTAGATCCAGCAGCAATTAAAAGGGAAAAAAATGAATAACTGCAAGTAAAGGTTACTAGTAATTTAAACAAGTGGAGATCAGCATACCCATTTTGCAAATTGCATCATTTAATAATATCATTGTATTATAATTGCATACATGTAGCCTCAGATCCCAGAAGGATACCCACCAGGGACAGGAGATGAAAACAGGACCTTTCCAAAATTATATTTTCTTTAATCATTAAAACGTTAATAAAGCTACTTGAAGATGGCCACTCTCATTTGAACTAGACTGCATTAGACATTCATTAAACATTTGGAGGAATGTGTAAATAGATTAAGTAAAACCCACATTATAATTGCGAAGATAATAACTCTAGTGTTCTGACCATCACTTCTAAAACACACTCACGGCCGTTTGCCCCTAAAAGAAATTAAATGTTCAGTTATCCAGTCGGCGATGACTGTACTCAAGGTAATAGAAAATGACTTCCTTCTACTTAGTAACATTTTGCTATTTGGTTTTAAGGGGTATTGGGGTTTCTTTATAGCGCTCACCTTAGCAAGAAGCAATTATGTAAATTTCTCTGCATTATGGCCGTGGTCCCTCCATCACCCTTATTCTAAACAGAAATGACCAATTAAAAAAAGCAAAGGTTTAAAACATTTCACAGACTCCAAGATGACTATTCAGGGGCCAGTGGAGCTGAGAAGAAAAGGTGATTAAGTTAACGAACTATATGCTTTGAGAAGTCACTATAACACAAGCTTTTTCTGAAGAAATTAACATCACAACATACATTTGTGAAAATTTGTGTATTAAATCACCTGTCACCCACCCGCTATTGTTTGGGGTCATTTTTTAGTATTTCCACAAAGGAAAATAAATACAAAAAAAAAAGAAAAGAAAATACATAGAAGCCATTATTTTAAAAATAAAGGGTAGAGTACAACCTTAATTAAGAGTTATTAAGTATTGCTATTGTTTCTACTTATATTACTTTGCTCCCACTGTCTGAAAACCATTCAAATATGTAAAATATGGGGCTTCCCAGGTGGCGTTAGGAGTAAAGAACCTGTCTTAAAGGCAGGGCACACAGGAGGTCCAGGTTCGATCCCTGGGCCTGGAAGATCCCCTGGAGAAGGAAATGGCAACCCACTCCAGTGTTCTTGCCTGGAGAATCCCATGGACAGAGGAGCCTGGTGGGCTACAGTCCATACGGTTGCAAAGAGCTGGACACATCTGAGCAACTCAGTATGCACACATGCAAACTATGATTGCTTTCCCATACCTTCCTCAATTTTAACGCAAGGTGGGGGGGAAAGTGCTTTCTTTCACTCGCAAGTTTCCAAGACAGTAAAAAAAATACCAGTAAGTAAATAACTGAAATGTGGCAACCTAATTTTAATCATGTCTTGCCTTCACAAACGTTTTCTTCGTGAAAGTGAAATTAATTCAGTCGTGTCCAACTCTGCAACCCCATGGACTATAAAATCCACGGAATTCTCCAGACCAGAATACTGGAGTGGGTAGCCTTTCCTTTCTCCAGGGAATCTTCCCAACCCAGAGATTGAACCCAGGTGTCCCACATTGTAGGTGGATTCTTTACCAGCTGATCCACCAGGGAAGCCCAAAAATACTGGAGTGGGTAGCCTAGCCCTTCTCCAGGGGATCTTCCTGACCCAGGAATCGAACCAGGGTCTCCTGCATTGCAGGCAGATTCTTTACCAACTGAGCTATCAGGGAAACCCTTTCTTATCAAAATGTCCAACATTACTTTTATTTCTGCTGCAATGATGTACTGAAAGACATAACACGGGAGAGATATACGTACATGAAGTACACCCTCAACACGTTGGCAAGTCAACTTCAGAGAATGGGAGAGGACACTATTTCTCTACAGTGATTTTTAAATTTTCATTTTATTGAAACTTTACTGGAGTATAACTGCTTTCCAGTGTTGTATCGGTTTCTGTTGTGCAACTTTGTGAATCGGTTGTGTGTATACACATAACCCCTGCCTCTTGAGCCCCGCCTCCCACCCCACGCCATCATCTACAGAGTGAGTTTATTCCATCCCTTCCGTCAAGGAAGAGTGTGGAGCCATCTCTGATGTCTGAGTTGTACAATGACTTGATGTAATTTCACAAATAAAAGTCATCTGAAGGAGAAAAGCTGGCTTCCTTTCCTCCATCATCTTTTCTCTACTTGGTGTTCCTTCTGCTTCTAGGTACCCACCTCAGAGATATTTAACCCATCCTCAGAGCTTCTACCCATGTTATCTCCCATATGTGCATGCATGCTAAATCACTTCAGCCTTGTCTGACTCTTTGGGACCCCCATGGACTGTAGCCCGCCAGGCTCCTCTGTCCATGGAATTCTCCAGGCAAGAATACAGGAGTGGGTTGCCATGCCCTTCTCCAGGGCATCTTCCCGACATAGGGATCAAACCCGCATCTCCCGCCCGGGCAGGTGGAAATTCTTCACCACTAAGCCACCAGTGAAGCCCATTGGGTTAGGTTACTCCCTTTCTCTTCTCCACTAATTATCATTAACAGTCAATATTAACTGGAAAAATGCTGAAGAAATTTAGTACGGTGTTTCTTTATTATCTTGCTATAACTGGTAGCAGTCAAAGACCCCTCAAAATGCACCCTCCAAGTTCAGTGTTTAAAAATTAGGAATTACCCTGAAGAAATTAAAATTTTGGTTATCAGGGGGAAATGAGTGAGGAATAAATTAGAAAATTGGGACTCCCATATATGTTATCTGTCGTTCAGTTACTAAGTTGTATCCAACTCTTTGTGACCCCATGGACTGCAGCACACAAGGCTTTCCTGTCCATCACCAGCTCCTGGAGCTTGCTCAAACTCAAATGGAGCTTGTCCATTGAGTCGGTGATGCCATCCAACCAACTCATCCTCTGTTGCCCCCTTCTCCTCTTGCCTTCAACCTTTCCCAGCATCAGGCTCTTTTCCATTGAGTCAACTCCTCCCTTCAGGTGGCCAAAGTATGGGAGCTTCAGCTTCAGTGTTATTTTTAGCTTCCCATAAATTATTATACTTTTTTTGGCAAGTTTTGAGATTGATTCATAATATGACATCAATGTTTAGACTCCTGTCAGTCTTGTAGAAGCCGTGTGAGAAAAATAGCGAGATAGATGGTTTAGGAGACTTGATGTTATTAAGAAAACAGGATTAATTTCAGTAGGAAGAAAATTTCTAAACAGCCAGTGCACCAGGGAATTATCACGCAAGATGAGAAATCTCTCAAAACAGGAAAAAGTTTATTTTTCATTCAAACGCCCAGTGACACTATATACAAATAATTATAATTCCAGATCAAAGTCCAAATGACAAATATATTTGAAAACCAGTTTTGGTGGACTTATTAGTTCAAATTCCAAGTACAACTGGGATATGTATTTCAGATTTAAATTTCAAAATCCATATAACCCAGTGATCAAGCACTGACATACTCTAATTCTAAATAACATCAGTGTACTTATTGCATAAATTAAAATGCTAATTAATTATTCCAAATAATTCTAGGGGATCTAGTGATAAAAAGAAGCCAGCTGTCAATGCAAGAGATATAAGAGACGGGGTTTGATCCCTGGGTCGGGAAGATCCACTGGAGAAGGGAATAGCAACCCACTGCAGTCATCTTGCCTGGAGAATCCCATGGACAGAGGAGCCGGGTAGGCTACAGTCCATGAGGTCGAAAAGAGTTGGACATGACTGAGGCGACTTAGCATGCATGCAATAATTCTAGTGTTTACTTCAATTTCCAATTCAAATTTCAAAATTGAAATAACACTAAAAATAAATAGGGGAACAGTTATTAGTTTCAATTCCAGATATCACTAGCATACTTATTAACTTAGAATGATTCTAATTTCTATTTCTATCTTAATTTATCCATAACAAATACTAATGCACTTATTAGCATAAACTGCAAATAGGATTTCGAGTCTTCTTAATTCAAGTTCCAATTCAAGTTCTGAAATATAAGCTGCATTGGTATCCAGCAGGGCAAGAACTATTAGTTCCAATTTCAAATAATAGTGGGGTAATTATTACTTCTTATTTCAATTAAAATCCAGAAATTAATATTTCATAACATATACTGTGGCACTTATTAGTTCAGATTCCAAATAACACAGATAGATGATTACATTTCATTTCTATGTTACATTTCATTTCTATGTTACATTTCATTTCTATTTTCAGCATTTCAATGTCTCCTCTAACAATCATGGGGACACATAGCACTTCCGATAACAAGTAACACGGCGTTCTAGCTGTTTCATTTCCAACTTCAAAGAACAGATGCTTACATAGTTAAACTCCACGCTGGGAAAGTTGACTTCTTGGACTTCCCTGGTGGTCCAGTGGTTAAGAAAACCGCCTGCTCGTGTGGGTGACTCGGGTTCAATCCCTGCTCTGGGAGGATCCCACGTGCCACAGAGCAACGGAGCTCGTGCAGAGCTACTGAAATAAACCAGCATGTTGCAGCCCCTGAAGCCTGTGTGCCTAGACCCGGTGAGCCACAACCGGAGCAGCCACCTCAATAAGTCTGCTCGCCACAGCTAGAGAGCAGCCTCCGCTCTCTGCAACTAGACAAAGCCCGCGTGCAGCAACAAACACCCAGCACCGTCAAAAATAATTTTTTTTTTAAAAGTTACTTTCAAGTTCAAATTCCAAGGGTGATCAATTTGCATATAAATTCATCTCTCAGCTCCCATTGTAAAATGCAAATAAAACTGGCAAGCTTGGATGCACTGATCAGTTGACATTTCAGGTAACACGGATGTATTTATTCCATCCTATGCTCCAAGGCGGGTAACACCGATGTATTTGGAAATGGCAACCCACTCCAGTGTTCTTGCCTGGAGAGTCCCAGGGACGGGGGAGCCTGGTGGGCTGCCGTCTACGGGGTCGCACAGAGTCGGACACGACTGAAGCGACTTAGCAGCAGCAGCAGCATGCTCCAATGCAAGTAACACTGATGCATTTATTCCATCCTATGCCCCAATGCAGGTAACTTCCATGACATCCCGGGGCTCGCTTTTAGCAGACGTGCCACTTCGATTCCAAAGTGTAAATAAATCTGACCGCAAGCATAGGTGGACCGATACAGTTGAAATTCCAATTAAAACTGGAGCATGCCAATTAATTAATATGCCAATTGGTGTGCAAGCGTGCTAAGCTGCTT
The DNA here is from genome assembly GCA_006410635.1 of Cephalophus harveyi. NCBI lineage: Eukaryota > Metazoa > Chordata > Mammalia > Artiodactyla > Bovidae > Cephalophus > Cephalophus harveyi. The sequence goes on along the minus strand of SJYT01015489.1, from coordinate 87,334 downwards.
TAGTTGGGTCCAACTGTTTACGACCCTATGGACTGTAGCCCACCAGGCAATTGCCAGGTTACCATTCCCTTCTCCAGAGGATCTTCCCAACTCAGGGATAGAACCCAGATTTCCTGCATTACAGGCAGATTCTTTACCTTGAGCCACCAGGCTAGCCCATATTTTGATAAACACTTTTGAATTACTGTCATCCTGTAAAACTATTTTAACTTGCTCAACCATGTGATGACTGGAAGCTCACATAATATCCTTTAGCTGGTAAAGAATCTGCCTGCAATGCAGGAGACCTGGGTTCGATCTGTGGGTCAGAAAGATCCCCTGGAGAAGGGAATGGCTACTCACTCCAGTATTCTGCTCTGGAGATCCCCAAGGAGCGTATAGTCCATAAGGTCACAAAGAGACAGACACAATTGAGCAATTTTCGCCAGAATACTTGTTTCTCTTCTCTAGAGAGGTTTATCTGTGTCATATTTTTGATGCCACGTGTAAGTGATATCAAATGGTATTTGCCTGGGGTCACAAAGAGTTGGACACGACTTTCAAATCAAGGAAAATGCTCTAAAAACTCTGTGGGGTACAGTAGCTCTTTGGAACACAAGACATCTTTTTTTAAATGTTTATTTTTATTTATTCATTTGGCCGTGGCAGGTCTTAGTTGTGGGCAAGTGGATCTTTACTTGCAGCATGTGGGATCCAGTTCCCTGACCAGGGATCAAACCTGGGACCTCTGCCTTGGGAGCTCAGTCAGCCACTGGACCACCTGGGAAGTGCCTTAGACTTCACACACCACCAAAAGCTTGTACATCCTGGACTAACATCTCCCCAACCCCTTCTTCCCCCAGCCCCTGTGAACCACTATGCTACTCTCTGCTTCTATGAGATTGTGAGCATTCCAGATTCCTTATACAAATGGTACCATGCACTATTTGCCCTTCTCTGTCTGGCTTATTTCATTAGATTGCTAACACAGTCGATCCTAATCATTATTATGACAAAGTAACAATTATGATAACAAAACAACAATCACGATATAACTTTTGGAAGAGATGGAAACATTCATGGCGTAGGTTGTGGTTTCACAGGTATATGTTATGCTTGTCTCCCAGCTCATCAAGTTGTATATATTGAATACATACAGTTTTTTTTGTATGTCAACCACATGTGCATTAAAATGGCTTAAAAAGATACTAAAGAAATTCCAAAGTGTTGGAGCTTCAAGCCAACAAAAACCTCTCAACTATTTCTAATAGTTCACCCTCATTGCTTAATTCTTTAAGTTTTCTTTTATGGGGCTTCTCAGATGGTGCCTGTGATAAAAAGAACCCACCTGCTAATGCAGGAGACGTTAAGAGATGCAGGTTCTATCCCTTGATCAGGAAGATGCCCTGGAGGAGGAAATGGCAACCAAAGTGTTCAACAGGCACGCTTCAATCAAACAAAAACCTCTCAATTAGTTATAATATTTCACCTTCATCTCTTCATCATTTGTTTTCTTATACAGACCAAAAAATATACATATATTGATAAAAACATACTGGGTTGCAACTAGAGACTATCGTTCAAGAAGTCAGAAAGGCAAATACCATTTGATATCACTTACACGTGGCATCAAAAATATGACACAGATAAACCTCTCTAGAGAAGAGAAACAAGCTCAGAGACACAGAGAATCCTTGTTGTCAAGGGGAAGGGGGGAGGGAAAGGGAAGGACTTGGGAGTCTGTAATCAGCAGTTGTAGACTATTGCATATAGGCTGGATAAACAACAAGGTCCCACCATACAGCTCAGGGAACTCTATTCAATATCTGGTGATAAACCATCATGGAAAAAAAAAATATAAGAAAGAATGTATGTATGTATAACGGAATCACTTTACTGTATAGCAGTAATTAACATAAGGCTGTAAGTCAACTATACTTTAATAGAAAATAGATTAAAAACAAAAAAAAACACTGTATATATAAAGAAATATGACAAAATATGAGAAAGTAACATTTTCTTATTCTGTGCATGTGCTCTACGTACATGCCAAAATAAATATATGCAGGCTTATTCCTATGGAGATAGATTATATCAAGAAAAGGTTACTCAAACGTAACTGTGAGATTGAAATATTTCTATATAGAGTCAAAAATTCAGTCTAATTCAAAAGATAGGGATATTTCTTCCAGGTAAGGTCGTGAATTAATCTCTTGGGCAGTTTGGGGCAAAAATTTAAATTAAAAAAAAATCGTTTTTAAAAAACACTGAATGTATGTTTAGAACTTCTCTGGGAGACCAGAAAACTGAGCAAAAAAAGTTTAAAATCATACCCATGGCTGATTCATGTCAATGTATGGCAAAAACCACTACAATATTGTAAAAATTAGCCTCCAATTAAAATTAAAATAAGTTAATTAATTTTTTAAAAAACAAAAAAAAACAAATCAAATAATTGTAAATGAAATTATGTATCATATTAGAGAAATTTTGATGTCTTATTCAAAAGTCAATCATGGGTACTTATAAAGAACAAAATAATCTAGGGGACAATTCTATTTACATGTATTTCTAATCTGTTTTCAATGTTCCCAGTTGCATCCCTCTAATTTTCCTGTAATAATGCACACTCATACTGTAGTAATTACTTTGAGTTAATTTCCTTTCATTTATAAGCAAATGAAGCTAATTTAAAATTAAAATTCAAACGATAAGCTTTTCACTTGATTTAAATTAATAAAAATAATTGACCTGAAGGTTTATGAAATTATTCTACCTGGAGCATTTTCTACTGAGAATCCATGCAGACATAATTTTCCTAAAGTCTAGGAGAAGAGTTGCAAGCAGATTCAGTCTGATTTACATCCAGAAAAGATGTCTGTGTAGTCCATTTTTCCCCTTTTCTCCTTCTTTCTGTGAGCTGCTGGCTGGTTTATCACAGTCTAAGGGAACCTGGCCACTGAGCAATGCTTAGGAATCAGCATGCATTCAATTGTGTCCGACGCTTTGTGACCCCGTGGACTCTAGCCTACCAGGCACATCTGTCCATGGGATTCTCCAGGCAAGAATACTGGAGTGGGTTGCCATGCCCTCTTCCAGAGGATCTTCCCGACCCAGGAATCAAACCCATGTCTCTTTTGTCTCCTGCATTGGCAGGTGGGTTCTTTACCAACTGCACCACCTAGGAGCCAGCAGAACCTTTATAAAGATTTTTTTTTTTTTTTGGCTGGTCGGTTTGTAATTTAGGTCAAAACTCGGCTATTATGTAAACCCTCTAAGGACCGAAGAGAGGTGGGAATACGGCCTTGAATTATGTGCATACTGAAATGAATATTTCACGAGCGGAGCTGTGATGGACGCTACCCTTGCCAATTTCTATTTCCAGAGTTCCCTTTCTTTTCTAAGAAGAATAATAAAACATGTCACCCAACTTCACTAATTGGTATCATTGCTTCCAGCACTGGGATTCATGTCTGTTGTTCAAAAGCTACGGAGTGGAGCTGGACTTGGTATTAAATTGTCAAAGAATTACCCACAGAAGCTTTCCAAACTCTCGCGGTTGTGAAAGCAGCGTGCTTTATTCAAACTCCATTCAGACAAATCATTTCACATACTGCCTATATTTGGACTCAATTTCCTTGCAACAACAAGAATAAGGTAAAAATAAACACAGTGTCTTTAACATACTTGAATAGTGTTGTCTTGCCTTGGGAAGGAGACAAAAAATGATGAATTCTTCATGTTGAAAAAATGTTTGACCCTTGGGTGAAACTTTGCAATATAGGGAATATGAGTAAGCCATTCGTCTGAGAGGGATAACAGCTATTTTTTGTTCAATAGGGCTTCCCTGTTAGCTCAGCTGGTAAAGAATCCGCCTGCAATGCAGGATACCTGGGTTCAATCCCTGGGTTGGGAAGATCCCCTGGAGAAGGGAAAGGCTACTCCCGCCAGTATTCTTGGGCTTCCCTTGTGGCCCAGCTGGTAAAGAATCCACCTGCAATGCGGGATACCTGGGTTCAATCCCTGGGTTAGGAAGATCCGCTGGAGAAGGGAATGGCTACGCACTCCAGGACTCTGGCCTGGAGAATTCCATGGACTGTATAGTCCCTGGGGTCGCAAAGAGTCGGACACGACTGAGCGACTTTCGCTTTCACTGTCCCTATGCGATGGACATGAACTTGAGCCAACTCTGGGAGATAGGGAAGGACAGAGAAGCCTGGCGTGCTGCAGTCCGTGGGGTCACAATGAGCATGACACGGATTACCAGCTGAGCAACCGTATACTCCAAAACGCCTGGGGTCCTCGTAAGAGGAGGAGGTCAGCACACAGACACACACAGGGCAGACCACGTGGGCACACAGGGAGCAGACGGCCGTGGACACGCCCAGGAGAGAGGCCTCGGGAGGAACCAGCCCTGCCTGCACCTGGATGCCAGAGTCCCAGCCTCCAGGACCAGAAGGGAATAAATACCTGTTGCTTAAGACCCCCAGTCTATGGTCCTTTGTCACATCAGCTCGAGACACTACGAACAAGGCTTATCGCCCATGGCAAACACTGGACTTCCATACGTTTCCGTTTCCACCCACATCAAGGTGGTGATGAATTGAGGATACGGAGAAAATCAAAACCCTAAAGCTCTGAATTGATGCAGAGAGGCGGAAAGCTGTCAGGATGATAAAGACATAACGTGGGCGCAGCTGCCACAGAGTCAGTGTCTATTAGACCCCGTTGCTAACTGAGACGGTGAATGAACAAAAGGAAATGATGAGATGGATACAGTTGCCAACACAATAGCTGCATTCCACGGGCCAGGTGTCTGCGTTTGGTTCATTTGTTTCTCGGGAGAGATAAAAGAGCTTGCATTTGAATGGCAGTTGCAATTGAAGTCTCCACCAGATGAATTTCAGTCTCGATCGCTGTCACTTTGCACAAGCACCTGGGTTCTGCAGAGGACAAACATCATAACAAGCAAAAAGAACCACCACCTGCGGCTGAAAACGTGGGCTGCCTCTCAAAACACCAATTATCATCTTCTTTTCGTTTCCTTTCCGGAAAGAAAGCCCCAAAAGCTGTAGCTGCTACATTGTTTTCTGGACAATCCTCTATTCAGATAGCAGCTTTTTAAGTTCTTCCAGATAAATGCACTTGCGTGAGAGATAAAACCAAAGCTGATGCCAGGTGATAAGAGAGGCAGGCATGAGGTGCCAATGGAACTCATACAGATGATAGCTGAAGTGGCATGATTTGAACAAAGTACTTTTTTAAAAAAATATTTATTTGGCTGCACCAGGTCTTAGTTGAGGCTTGTGGGAGTTAAGTGAAGAAGAACTAGAGCCTCTTGATGAAAGTGAAAGAGGAGAGTGAAAAAGTTGGCTTAAAGCTCAACATTCAGAAAAGTAAGATCATGGCATCTGGTCCCATCACTTCATGTCAAATAGATAAACAGTGGAAACACTGGCAGACTTTACTTTCTTGGGCTCCAAAATCACTGCAGATGGTGACTGCAGCCATGAAATTAAAAGACACTTGCTCCTTGGAAGGAAAGTTATGACCAAACTAGACAGCATATTAAAAAGCAGAGATATCACTTTGCCGACAAAGGTCCATCTAGTCAAGGCTATGGCTTTCCCAGTGGGCATGTATGGATGTGAGAGCTGGACTATAAAGAAAGCTGAGTGCCGAAGAATTGATGCTTTTGAAATGTGGTTGGAGAAGACTCTTGAGAGTCCCGTGGACTGCAAGGAAATCCAACCAGTCCATCTTAAAGGAGATCAGTCCTGGGTGTTCATTGGAAGGACTGATGCTGAAGCTGAAAGTCCAATATATTGGCCACCTCATGCGAAGAGTTGACTCATTGGAAAAGACTCTGATGTTGGGAGGGATTGGGGGCAGGAGGAGAAGGGGACGACAGAGGATGAGATGGCTGGATGGCATCACAGACTCGATGGACGTGAGTCTGAGTGAACTCCAGGAGTTGGTGCCAGGGAGGCCTGGCGTGCTGCGGTTCATGGGGTCGCTAAGAGTCGGACACGACTGAGTGACTGAGCTGAACTGAGCGACTGAGCTGAACTGAACTGTGGGAGTTAATTACAACATGCATAATGTTTAGTGTTGGCATGCAAACTCTTAGTGACGGCATGCAAACATCAATTGCAATATGTGGGATGTAGTTCCCTGACGAAGGGACAATTTCTGCATTGCAGGGCAGGAATAGAGAGACAGGTTTACAGAACAGACTTGGTAGATAGACATATATACACCACCATGTGTAAAATAGATAGCTGGTGGGAAGCTTCTCCATAGCCCACGGAGCTCAGCTTGGTGCTCTGTGACGACCTAGGAGGTGGGGAGAGAGGTAGGGAGGCTCAAGAGGGAGGGGATATAGGCATACGCATGGCTGATCGTGTTGATGTGCAGCAGAAAGCAACACAACACTGAGAAACAATTTCACTCCAATTAAATGAAATTAAACTGTGCTGGGTCTTTGCTGCCGGAGAAGGCGATGGCACCCCACGCCAGTACTCTTGCCTGGAAAATCCCATGGATGGAGGAGCCTGGTGGGCTGCAGTCCATGGGGTCACGCAGAGTCGGACACGACTGAGCGACTTCCCTTTCACTTTTCACTTTCATGCATTGGAGAAGGAAATGACAACCCACTCCAGTGTTCTTGCCTGGAGAATCCCAGGGACGGGGGAGCCTAGTGGGCTGCCATCTATGGGGTCACACAGAGTCGGACACGACTGAAGCAACTTAACAGCAGCAGCCACAGCTGCACGTAGGCTGGGGGCTAGGGGCCGTCGAAGAGATGTCAGTCAAGTGGATACCAGCTTTCACTTATGCATGAAGTCTAAAGACGTCCTTGGTGACCCAGGGACTAACACACCTAGCACCCCATCCACGGGACAAGGTTTCGATCCGCGGTCACGGAGCTAGGTTCCACATGCCATAACTCAGACTTGTAGGACCCACATAAATAAACAAATAAATATTTTTTAAAATGTCTTAAATTCTAAAGACCTATAGCACTCCCACAGAGCCTACATTTAGCCTGTTGTAACGTACACTTTTTACATCATTTTCCTTCAGCTAGTGAAAGATAATCATGTGAGGTTTCAGTGACAAAGTGGTCACATAAGTTAAAATAGTTTTATAGGACATTTCATTGGGCTTCAGCCGGAAAATTGAGGATGGGTCATAAGCAAGAAAAGTTTCTGCAGAATTGATGGCAGTACTCCAGCTTCAGGCTCTAAGAGACTCACATTGCAGAATTTTTACCAGATGAAGCGGAAAGTAAGCCTAAAAATTGAAAAAAGTTTCCTCGCATTGCAAAGTGATCATCACACCCCACAAAAGACATCTTCTCACCTAAGTGGTTGAAAATGGTATCATCTGCAATTTGCTTTCATGAATCTTTGCAATCCCGGATGCAGCCTGAACAGATCGAAAGAGGCAGTGACTTCAGTTTGAAAAGAATGGCAAGTGAGCAATCCAGGACCTCAAGTTAATCAGAACGCTGCTGGCTTGCATGAAATCATGGAAAAGTGCAAAATAAAGCATATTAATTTTTCTTCTGCTTCTGTGACTATTACGTAATTGAAGGTGAAAGTTGCGCAGTCCTGTCCGACTCTTTGCAACACCATGGATTGTAGCCCTCCAGGCTCCTCTGTCCACGGGATTCTCCAGGCCAGAATACTGGAGTGGGTTGCCATGACCTCCTCCAGGGGATCTTCCCAACCCCAGGGATCTAATCTTCATCTCCTGCATTGCAGACACAGATTCTTTACCATCTGAGTCACCAAGGAAGCCCATTATGATCATATCTGAACCTTTTTATGCCAAACAAACTCGGAATGGTATGGACTCAGTTGACATCTGGTATCTCTAGCGATGGGTAGAAGGGATATTTTCTACCTGAAACTGACTTTCTGTAGAAATGATTTAGCTTGAAAAATGTGTATTTCCTGGACTTCCCTCGTGGGCTACAGTAGCTTGCTGGGCTACAGTCCATGGGGTCACAAAGACTGAGGGACTAGGCATACATACATTTGACTAATGGGTCACCTGACAAGCTCTTAATCTTGAGGACACAACTGAATCATGATAATGGAAAACATATTGACACAGCCATCTCCCTAAATGTGTATATGTTCCTGGTCTATAAAAATCATATCTGAGGAAGCAGGATATCATTTCCAGGCAAAAGCTGGGGGAAGAAAAGACAAAACAGGACGCTGTATAATTTGAGGGTATGTAGGTATTTATGACAACATCTTCTTGCCCTTCATAGAAATTTCACAGACTGTGGCTCAAACACAGATTGGAAGGACTTTCCTGGTGGTTAAGTGGTCCAGTGGTTAAGAACCCACCTTATGGTGGATTCAGCAAAGACCCAGTGCACTCAAACATTAATTTCCTAAAAATGTTTAAAAAATAATTTTTAAAAGCACAGACTGGAAGACTAATTTTTAACTCTGTCATTTTTCTGCTCATCTATACCTAATATTCACAGCGATACAGGCAAATAACACCCTCAAGTTAACAGGTACTCTTTTCTCTTCCATTTTTGACACTGATATTTATCTGTATTCTCTCACTGACCAAGGGACCCATTACTGCAACATGAAAATCGGACGCCATCAGATGACTTTCAGCAAGTTGGTGGAAAAATAAAACGTTGCTAATTATATAGACAGCATATACTTTTCCCATGAAATGAAACCCCAAATTACTGCCTACCATTCAGTTAATGAAAATCCAAAAGAAAAATAAAAACAGATGCTGAAAGTTATGCCTTATAAATTTCAATCATTACCCAACTGTTACCCTTCATTAGAAACGGCCTTTGACGTATGAGCAGAAAACCTTCTTTCATGAAATTTTAAATTGAGTTCTCCAGTAAAATGAATCCTGTAAGTTGCACATTGCCATCATCCTGGAACAACCTCTTTCTCATGGTTTACTTACATCTGTTTGTCACTGGGATGCCATGGATGCTGAATTTGATATTATTGACATGTATTTCCCCAAGCAAAGTAAACTCTCATTATATGGTCACTTGTAGGTGATGTTTAATTAAAAATCCTACTTAGTTCAAATCATTCAAGATAGTTAAGGCTTTAAAATTAAGATTGGGTGAACCCTACATCAAAGACTTACTACATGTTTTTAAGAAATGATTATTTTCTTACAAATAATACATGCTGGAGGGGATGTGGGAAAAAGGGAACCCTTCTACACTGTTAATGGGAATGTAAATTTGAGCAGCCACTGTGGAGAACAATATGGAGGCTCCTTAAAAAACTAAAAATAGAATTACCGCATAATCCAGCAATCCCACTCCTGGGGATATCTCTAGAGAAAGTTCAGTTCAGTTGCTCAGTCATATCTTACTCTGTGATCCCATGGACTGCAGCACACCAGGCTTCCCTGTCTATCACAAACTCCCAGACCTTGCTCAAACTCACATCCATTGAATTGGTGATGCCATCCAACCATCTCACCCTCTGCCATCCCCTTCTCCTCCTGCCTTCAATCTTCAAAAGGCCCAGCATCAAGGTCTTTTTCAATGAGTCAGTTCTTCATATGAGGTGGCCAAAGAATTGGAGCTTCATCATCAGTCCTCCCAGTGAATACTCAGGACTGATTTCCTTTAGGATGGACTGGTTTGATCTCCTTGAAGTCCAAGGGACTCTCAGGAGTCTTCTCCAACACCACAGTTCAAAAGCATCCATTCTTTGGCACTCAGCTTTCTCTATAGTCCAACTCTCACATCCATACATAACTACTGAGAGAGTAATTTCCTAGGCAGGTTGATAAGAAGTCTAGGGGTCCCCAAGGAGAGAGGGGTGTGGAATTCTCAAAGAGGAAGAAAGGACAAACTTTTTTTCCTCTACATTCCTTAGGATTATATAGCAATAATGTATCCTGCCTGAGGACAGTCTCTGGATTAAACCTTCTGGCTAATCTTGTTTTCTTAAAATGTAAATTATGGGAGGAGGTCTGGTGAGGTCTTTACAACCTCCAGACATTCTTTGGATTCATTGGAGAGTTAACATTAGCAAGGGAGCACTCTTTCTGCCCCCTTCTGATGCCTATGTCAGAAGCTTTCTCTATCTCCTTTATACTATGATAAAACTTTATTACACAGAAGCTCTGAGTGATCAAGCCTCGTCTCTGGCCCCAGATTGAATTCTTCTCCTCCAGAGGACAAGAATCACAGCATCTTTGCATGGTTCAGCAACAACCTTTCGCTACCAGAAAAACCATAGCTTTGACTAGATGTTTGTACAAAAAAGATCTTCATGACCAAGATAATCACGATGGTATGATCACTCACCTAGAGCCAGACATCCTGGAATGTGAAGTCAAGTGGGCCTTAGAAAGCATCACTACGAACAAAGCTAGTGGAGGTGATGGAATTCCAGTTGAGCTATTTCAAATCCTGAAAGATGATGCTGTGAAAGTGCTGCACTCAATCTGCCAGCAAATTTGGAAAACTCAGCAGTGGCCACAGGATTGGAAAAGGTCAGTTTTCATTCCAATCCTAAAGAAAGGCAATGCCAAAGAATGCTCAAACTATTACACAATTGCACTCATCTCACATGCTAGTAAAGTAATGCTCAAAATTCTCCAAGCCAGCCTTCAGCAATACATGAACCGTGAACTCCCAGATGTTCAAGCTGGTTTTAGAAATGGCAGAGGAACCCGAGATCAAATTGCCAACATCCACTGGATCATGGAAAAAGCAAGAGAGTTCCAGAAAAACATCTATTTCTGCTTGATTGACTATGCCAAAGCCTTTGACTGTGTGGATCACAATAAACTGTGGAAAATTCTGAAAGAGATGGGAATACCAGACCACCTAACCTGCCTCTTGAGAAATCTGTATGCAGGTCAGGAAGCAACAGTTAGGACTGGACATGGAACAACAGACTGGTTC
>SJYT01015489.1:24502-76231 GCA_006410635.1 Cephalophus harveyi | reverse complement strand
TGCTGGGCTGGAAGAAACACAAGCTGGAATCAAGATTGCCGGGAGAAATATCAATAACCTCAGATATGCAGATGACACCACCCTTATGGCAGAAAGTGAAGAGGAGCTAAAAAGCCTCTTGATGAAAGTGAAAGACGAGTGAAGAAGTTGGCTTAAAGCTCAACGTTCAGAAAACGAAGATCATGGCATCTGGTCCCATCACTTCATGGGAAATAGATGGGGAAACAGTGGAAACAGTGTCAGACTTTATTTTGGGGGGCTCGAAAATCATTGCTGATGGTAATTGCAGCCATGAAATTAAAAGATGCTTACTCCTTGGAAAAAAAGTTATGACCAACCTAAATAGCATATTGAAAACCAGAGACATTACTTTGCCAACAAAGGTCCATCTGGTCAAGGCTATGGTTTTTCCTGTGGTCATGTATGGATATGAGAGTTGGACCGTGAAGAAAGCTGAGTGTCGAAGAATTGATGCTTTTGAACTGTGGTGTTGGAGAAGACTCTTGAGAGTCCCTTGGACTGCAAGGAGATCCAACCAGTCCGTCCTCAAGGAGATCAGTCATGGATATTCATTAGAAGGACTGATGCTGAAGCTGAAACTCTAGTACTTTGGCCACCTCATGCGAAGGGTTGACTCATTGGAAAAGACTCTGATGCTGGGAGGGATTGGGGGCAGGAGGAGAAGGGGACGACCGAGGATGAGATGGCTGGATGGCATCAGTCACTCGATGGGCGTGAGTCTGAGTGAACTCCGGGAGATGGTGATGAACAGGGAGGCCTGGTGAGCTGTGATTCATGGGGTCGCAAAGAGTCGGACACGACTGAGCGACTGAACGGAACTGAACTGAACCTTTGTTGGCAAAGTAATGTCTCCGCTTTTAGATATGCTGTCTAGATTTGTCATAGCTTTTCTTCCAAGGAAGAAGCATCCAGAGAAAAGATGGGCCAAAGGACACATGCACCCCAATATTCACCACAGCACTATTTACAATAGCCAAGACATGGAAGCAACCTACATATCCATCCACGGAGGAATGGATACAGATCTGGTGCCTGAATACAACGGAATATTAACCATAAAAAGGAACAAAACTGTGACCCTTGTAGAGACCAGGATGGACCTAGAAACAGTCATATAGAGCAAAGGAAGTCTGAAAGAAAAAAGAACAAGTATCCTGTGATTCTGTTTTTATGCGGAATCTAGACCAATTGTAGAGATGGGCTTTTGTGCAAAGTGGGAACAGAGTCATAGACACACAGAACAAACGAGTGGACACCAAGGAGCAGGGGAGGGAGAATGGGATAAACTGTGGCATTAGGATGGACATATTTACATGACTGATAATATGTATAAAATAGATAACAAATAAGAAGCTACCGTAGAGCACAGATAACTCTACTTACTGGTCTGTGGTGAGCTAAATGGAAAGGAAATCCAGAAGAGAGGGGATAGGTGTATAGGCATATATCCCTATACAAGTACACTGCTTCTGCTGCTAAGTCGCTTCAATCGTGTCCAACTCTGTGCAACCCCATGGACTGCAGCCTACAAGGCTCCTCCGTCCATGGGATTTTCCAGGCAAGAGTACTGGAGTGGGTTGCCATTGCCTTCTCCTATACAGGTATATATAGGTATATATGTCTATATATATATATATAGATATACCTATATCCCATACCTCCTATATGTATAGAGGGCTTATGTAGAGCCAATTCACTTTGCTGTACAGCAGAAACTAAAGCAGCATTGCAAAGCAACTATGCTCCAATAAAAAAATTTAAAACTATAAACCAAACCAACTTTATTATACACACAATTTTTTTTTCTAATTGACACTATATGTAAAATGCATAACTATATATGGACACTATATGTAAAATACATAATGAGAACCACTTGTCCATGGATTCTCTAGGCAAGGACACACTGGAGCAGGTTGCCATTGCTTACTCCAGAGTTTAAAAAAAAAAAAAAATCAAACCAACTTTCAAAGTGAAAGTTGCTCAGTTGTGTCCTACTCTTTGCAATGCCCTGGACTATACAGTCCATGGGATTCTCCAGGCAAGAATACTGGAGTGTGTAGCCTTTCCTTTCTCCAGAGGATCTTCCCAATGCAGAGATTGAACCCAGGTCTCCCACATTGTAGGTGGATTCTTTACCAGCTGAGACACAAGGGAAGCCCTAAACCAATTTTATTACAAGAAAAAAGCCCTTGATAACATTTCTTCTCTTTAGTTCAAGAACTGAACAACGTCTTTTGGACTAGTAATAAGCATGAGTATTCATGCAATATCTAACATGTATAACCAGCGCCTCCTCTGGACTTCCCTGGTAGCTCAGCTGGTAACGAATCTGCCTGTGATGCAGGAGACCCAGGTTCAACCCCTGGGTTAGGAAGATCCCCTGGAGCCAGGAATGGCAACCCACCCAGTGCTCTTGCCTGGAGAATCCCATGGACAGAGGAGCCTGATGGGCTACAGTCCACGGGGTCTCAAAGAGTTGGACACAGCTGAGCAACTAGCACTTACTGCTCCAGTAGGGCCTCACTGGAGCTAAGTACATCTGCAGTGACCCTATTCCCAAGTAAGATCCATCGCACAGCTTTCTACACAATTCCATCAAGCTCAGGCTAAGAATCCAACTAACGTCATTCAGGTCAGTTCAGTCCCTCAGTCATGTCCCACTCTTTGTGACCCCATGGGCTACAGCACGCCAGGCCTCCCTGTCCATCACCAACTCCCTGAGTTTACTCAAACTCATGTCCATCGAGTCAGTGATGCCATCCAACCATCTCATCCTCGGTCGTCCCCTTCTCCCCCTGCCTTCACTCTTTCCCAGTATCAGGGTCTCTTCCAATGAGTCAGCTCTTCACATGGGGTGGCCAAAGTATTGGAGTTTCAGCTTCAGCATCAGTCCTTCCAATGAACACCCAGGACTGATCTCCTTTAGGAGGGAATGGTTGGATCTCCTTGCAGTCCAAGGGGCTCTCAAGAGTCTTCTCCAACACCACAGTCCAAAAGCATCCATTCTTTGGTGCTCAGCTTTCTTTATAGTAAGCCACTGATGTAAGAGTTTAGTTTTTCTAGAAGGTCTATGGGGGGGGGGGGGCGTCAGTGATATTGTCAAATTTACATCAAATGAAAATGAGAAACCAACAGATATTAATGAGATAAAGAAGAAAACTCCCAAGTAGCCAATTTCTAACCTTTCTATTCTTATTTATGGGGTGGCTCAGTGGTAAAGAACCCACCTGCTATGCAGGAATCACAGAAGACTCGAGTTTGATCCCTGAGTCAGGAAGATCCCCGAGAGGAGGGACTGGTGACCCACTCCAGTATTCTTACCTGGAGAATCCCAAGGACAGAGGAGCCTGGCGCGCTACAGTCAAGGAGGTTGCAAGGAGTCAGATACTACTGAAGCCACAGAGCATACATGTATTCTCTTTTATAATTTAAAAGTGATCAACTGATAAAATCTGGTATTTTCATTCTTACTAAGTTATATTTTATCCCCAGAAAGATACATGCCTCCTAATTCTTTTTTCTCTTGTCTTGCTCTCAAAAAATCCCCTGGTTATCCCAGGAAACATTCATATTTCAGTGCCTGACAAACCGAGGCAGAAAGAATAATTTGGTAGCTACATGTCAGGCAAAAATGCAAGACGCTTCATTCTCCTCCCCATGGATTTGAGAAGAAGATTTTGTGTTGACCGGAGAAGTTGTCATCTGTAATTGGAAATCTGTAATTTTCTCCATAAGACCTAAAAGGAAGTTAAATATTTAACTTTGTGATATCGTCATAATATATTTATGAGTCTGCTACAGGAAGGGCAGGAAGTAAATGGTACAGATAAAATGTTGTTGTCAGATTTGGAGCAAAATAAAATACATCCATATACAAGGAAACTCCCACAGGACTGATGAAATTTGGAGACTGGAGGAAGAGAAAAGTTTAGAGATGCACTTCTACAGGATAAATTTCAATTTGTAAATTCTTAAGCTGAATTCTAGTTATGACAACCCTAGACAGTGTATTAAAGAGCAGAGATATCACATTGCAAACAAAGGTCTATATAGTCAAAGCTATGGTTTTCCCATAGCTGACCCATTGGAAATTCATAGAAGTGACTCATTGGAAAAGACCCTGATGCTGGGAAAGATTGAAGGCAGCAGGAAAGGGAACGGCAAAGGCTGAGATGGTTGGTTGGCATCACCGACTAGATGGATATGAATTTGTGCAAGCTCTGGGAGTTGGTGATGGACAGGGAAGTCTGGTGTGCTGCAGTCCATGGGGTCATGAAGAGTCAGACATGACTGAGTGTCTGAATTGAACTGATGGTTTTTCCAGTTGTCATGTGTAGAAGTGAGACTTGGACCATCAAGAAGACTGAGTGCCGAAGAATTGATACTTTTGAACTGTGGTATTGGAGCAGACTCTTGAGAATTCCTTGGACTGCAAGGAGGTCCAACGTGTCCATCCTAAAGGAAATCAGTTCTAAACATTTATTGGAAGGACTGATGCTAAAGCTGAAACTCCAGTACTTTGGTCACTCGATGTGAACAGCTGACTCATTGGAAAAGAGCCTCATGCTGGGAAAGATTGAGAGCAGGACAGAAGTGGGCAGCAGGGAATGAGATGGTTGGATGGCATCACCGACTTGATGGACATGCATTTGAACAGGGAAGCCTGTCAAGCTGCAGTTCACGGGGTCACAAAGTTGGACTTTGCAACTAATTTTAAAAGTTGACTTCAAATACGTAGTAATATTTAATGCCAGCTCTTTTCTGAAGATTTACATCCATTTTCCTTTTAGCAGAATTGTAAAACTGGTCATCATAGTGATAGTATTATGGAATTTCTCTCCCCCTAAATGGTAATGAGACATAAGTAGAAGAATCGATTCTGTATAATCAGAAGATAAGGGTACGTGGTCTCCATTTGTAAATCAAAATACATTATTTCAGAGCAGAGAAACCGATGAGGCTTTGGTTTGTATAGAATCAAAGTCAAAGAAGGACTTAGAGGCTTCCCTGGTGGCCCAGTGGTTAAGAACACGCCGGTCAATGCAGGGGACATGAGTTCAATCCTGGGTCCAGCGAGTTCCCACAGGCTGTGGGGCAATTCCTGAAGCTTGAGTACCTAAAACTCATTCTCCACCGCAAAAGGAGCCACTGAATTGAGGAGGCCACGCATCACAATTAGAGAGTACTCCCGCTCGCCAAAACTAGAGGAAGGCCGTGCACAGCAATAATGACTCAGACCAGCAAAATGAAAGAAAGAAAGAATAAATAAAGAAATAAAATGTTTTAAATTAAAAAAAAAAAAAAAGGAAAGGACGATGAAGTTAAGATGAAGTCACTGGGATAGGTCCTCATCCCATAGGGCTAGGGTCCTTCTAAGAAGCGGGGATCAGATCACAGACACACACAGAGCTATGAGCGCTTAAGGACACAGAGAGAGGCCTCGGGAGGAACCAGCTCTGCCCACACCTGGGTCTCAGATTAAGAGCCTCTGAGTTCATGAGACGACCTCGGTTGTTCAAGCCATCCAGCCTATGGTATTATGTCATGGCATCCATCACTGACTAACAGAAACAAAAATAAATCAAAGTGAGCCAAGAAAATAAATTTTAAAAATTTATCTTCCATCACAAACATTTTCTCTTTATGAGAATAGTAATAAAATATTCAGTGCACTTATTGTAACCACAATTCTAAAAAAAAAAAAAAAATGTATTTACACTGGAGGCAGTATGTATTACAGAAAAAAAATCACATCCTAGAAGAAGAAGGTTATGTGCTTATTCAATATACTTTTGCCTCCTTCCAGAAGGGGAAAGACAAAGAGCATCATGATTGTCATAACAATGATGAAAGTGAAACCACTTTTAAGGTCCATCAAGACAGATTGATACTCTAATCTCTTAATATAGGATCATGTTTTCAAGAATAGCTGCCATCTAAAATGTTACTCATTAACTGTGTACCAGATAAACCCTACCTTGTATTTCCAATTTGCTTCCACAAAGAATTACACAGGCATAAAATTCTAGGCTATAGGCCATGCTTGTAAAAAAAAAAAAAAAAAAAAAGATGATCTAATATACCATTTTAACATTTTAATGCTTTGGGGCTATCACCAAGCTGTTTTGCTGTTTGCAAAGATTACAATTGATGGCATATTCTTGTTTCAATAAATGGCAGAACATCTGGCATTAAAAACACACACAGACAAGAGCAAGCTATTAAATGCAATCTTATTATTAGGGAAGCCTGAGAGAAAGGGCAGGGAGTTTGGGTGGTGAGTAAATTTGTGGTGGTAAATTTTATGGTGCTAAACTCCCATTTTTAGGTACTTAATTATAGAGAAATGTACTCAAGCACACTCGCAAGAATGTCATTGGGTAGAGCTTACAGAATGGTACCAAAAATATACAGGAAAGAATACTGGACTGGATTGCCATTCCCTTCTTCAGGGGATCTTCCCAACCCAGGGATCGAATCCGGGTCTCTTACACTGCAGGCAGATTCTTTACCATCTGAGCTACTGGGGAAACCCACCAAAACAGCTGGTTACAGTGGAAATATTTTTCAACAGTTTATTTGGTCTCTAAAGGTATTTGCAACACTCGAATATCATCTAGATAATAGCAGCAAAGAAATGACTATAACCTAAAGGTTGGTCAGTTGCCAAGTCATGTCTGACTCTTTGAGGCCCCATGAACTGCAGCATGCCAGGCTTTCCTGTCCTTCACTATCTCCCAGAGTTTGCCCAAGTTCCTGTCCACTGAACCAGTGAACCTCAAGGTATCAGCTAGATAAGACGATTGACTTTGTTCAATGGTGTGACTGTTTTTTGTTTGTTTCCTTTCATTTCGTTTTTTACTGTTCATTTATTTGGCAGCATCGGGTCTCCATTACATGCGGGATCTTTAGTTGAGACATGTGGGACCTAGTTTTCTGATCAGGAATTTAACTTGGGTCCTCTGTATTAGGTGCAAAGAGTCTTAGTCACTGGGCCAGCAGGGAAGTCCCTGTTCATTGTTTAAATGATTGTGCACACTATTAACTACTGCTGTGTGGGAAGCATATCCATGTTCCCTCCCTGTCTGCTGGGCTTTGGAAGCAAATTTATTTTTTTTTTTGGTCACTCAGTCATGTCCAACTCTTTGCGACCCCATGGGCTGCAGCATGCCAGGCTTCCCTGTCCATTACCAACTCCTGCAGCTTGCACAAATTCATGTCCATCGAGTCAGTGATGCCGTCCAACCATCTCATCCTCTGAAGCAAGCTATGTCTTAAAAACCTCTATATTTCCTTGCATGATGCCAACTGGATTGAAGCCACATTTCTGACACTGGGTCTAAGAGACATGCTTTTTTTTACAAAATATAAAGGCAATGAGGTAAAACTCTGTTGTTAAAACTGCTAGGAGGGAAACAAGAAGATCTTCCTCCAATCACAGTTAGTGGGACAACTGGGATGATCACCTTGGACGTAAGCTCTCCATGCCACATTCGGAGAGATTGAAGACTCCTTTGCGAGAAGACATACAGATGGCCTAGAGGCACATGAAAAGATACTCACCATCGCAAATGATTAGAGAAATGCAAGTCAAAACTACAATGAGATATCACCTCACACTGGCCAGAATTTTAGTCAGCCAGTCGTGTCCAACTCTTTGGGACTCCATGGATTGTAGCCCACTAGGCTCCACTGTGTATGGGATTCTCCAAGGCGAAAACACTGGAGTGGCTTGCCATTCCTTTCAGGGGATCTTTCCAACCGAGGGATTGAACCCAGGTCTCTCCTATTGCAGGCAGATTCTTTGCTATTTAAGCCACCAGAAAAGCCCAGTAAACACAATGGGCCTGCTTTTCCCACTGATCACAATGGCTACCACCAAAAAAGAATCCACAAACAACAGATGCTGGAGAGGATGAGGAGAAAAGGGAACCCTCCTGCCCTGTTGGGGGGGAATGTAAATTGGTAAAGCCCCTGTGCAGAACAGTATGGATGTTCCTTAAAAAAATGAAACAGAACTATCATTTGATCCAGCAAGTCCACTCCTGGGCACATATTCAGAGAAAACTATCATTCAAAAAATGCATGCATCTATAAATTCATAGAGAAAACTATCATTCAAAAAATGCATGCATCTATAAATTCATAGCTGCTGTTGTTAAGTCGCTTCAGTCGTGTCCGACTCTGTGAGGAGGCCCCATAGATGGCAGCCCACCAGGCTCCACGTCCACAGGATTCTCTAGGCAAGGATACTGGAGTGGGTTGCCATCTCCTTCTCCAATATATTCATAGCAGCGCTCTTTAAATAGTCAAGACATGGAAACAGCTTAACTGCCCATTGACAGATGGACAGCGATTGCAGCCACATCAAATAAGACCTCGTGAGCCCTGGGGAAGTTCAGGAAAAAGGATACCTGCCGTCAGACTGCAACCACTCCCCAAGGTGAGCCCTGAGGAACCTGACGATGTGAACACACACGATACTATCCCCAGATGGCTGAGGTGTGGATCAAAGGAATGACTTCAGGGAGCCCAGATTCTTGCATCTTACCATATGCAGAAAAGCACAGAATTCCTTAACTTGGGATATCTGATTTTCTTTCATTAATGGTCACCTTCTGATGTTCAGATGACCTGCCCTTTGTTGCAAAACTCCTCCATCATTTCACTCTCCTACTCGCCTCCTGAGAGCAGTTCTTGCAGGGTTCCTTAAGATTCTGTTTCCCACACTCAAAGTCCTAAAATTTCCCATGAAATGGAACATAGCTCTCAACTTCCAAGCTGTGAATGCTTCTCAACTGGACAATTCATAGCCACAGAGCCTAGTGAAATTCCTACATCTGCTTATAGCACAAATAGCGATCACACCAGGGCAAGTGACATGTATTTAACCTGATTTTTGTTCTGCATAACTGAGACTCAATATTTATACTATTATATAAACTCCTCCCATCCCACTTCATTCTAGAAGAAAAGTGAAGAGAAAAGAATTCGGTGCTTTTTATCAAAGCATAAGTTTCAGTGGGTTAGAGTTTTAGTGTTTAATGTATAAAATTAAGTGGCATATTAGATTTTTGTGGCATCTGCCAATAATATGGACTCTTTACAAACAGTGTATTATGTTCCCCCAGCATTCAGACACATACCAGAATATGTTGTAGTTCAGATGGCCTAAAATCTTGTTGGTGGTTTAGTCACTAAGTCGTGTCCCAATTCTTTGTGACTCCGTGGACTGTAGCCTGCCAGGTTCTTCTGTCCATGGGATTCTCCAGGCAAGAATACTGGAGTGGGTTGCCTGGGATCTTCCTGACCTAGAGATTGAACCTGGGTCTCCCGCATTATAGGTGGTGTCTTGCATTGCAGCCAGATGCCTCACTGATTGAGCCACCAGGGAACCCCAACTCAAAATAAACAGAATGTATATTAATTTCCTTCCTTCTCAGATTTGCAAAGTGAAAAGTGCTATTTTCACATAGGAAGTACAGTTTTATAAAAGGTTGGCAAAGCTAGTCTATAACATGTTAGCTAGTAGATGTTGGTCTTGTAGGTGATTATGCATAGTATCAATCTTTTTACAGCAAAATAAAATTAAAACTTGGCTTTCTCTTTCCAACAAAGGAACTCAGAATTCTTTTGTAATTATTTCCACGAATACAATACACAGAAGGCAAAAAGAGGTGGCTTGAAAATCGAGTTAGGTTAAACAGCTATGCTTTTCACAGTTTAAAAAAGAATGTCAGTTCACAGTCTATAGCGGTGTCTAGGTTTATCCACGTCTCTACAAATGACCCAATTTCGTTCCTTTTTAAGGCTGAGTAGTATTCCATTGTATATACAGACCATATGTTCTTTAACCATTCATCCGTTAATGGACATTGAGGTTGCTTGCATGTCTTATGTTAAGTCCCTCAGTCGTGTCCGATTCTTTGCAACCCCATGGACTGTAGCCCATTAGCCGCCTCTGTTCATGGGATTCTCTAGGCAAGAATACTAGAATGGGTTGCCATTTCCTCCTCCAGGGGATCTTCCCGACCCAGGGATCAAACTCACACCTCTTACATCTCCTGAATTGGCAGGTGGATTCTTTACCAAGACTGCCACCTGGAAGCCCTTCCATCTCCTGGTTATTAAAAATAGGGCTGCAATGAACACTGGGGCTCACATGTCTGTTTTGAGTTATGATTTTTTCTCAGGGCATGTGCCCAGGAGAGGGACTGCTGGGTGACATTAATGCATGTGTGTGGGGTCTAGAAAAATGGTACAGACAAACCTGTTTCCGGGGCAGGAACATAGATGCAGACGTGAAGAACAGACTCATGGACACGGGGAGGAAAGGAGATGATGAACTGAAAGAATGGCACTGACATATATACATTTTTGTGTGTAAGATAGACATCTCGTGGGAAGCTGCTGTATAGCCCAGGAAGCTCAGCTTGCTGCTCTGTGATGGACCTGGAGGGGTGGGATGAGGGTTGGTGGGGGAGGAGACTAAAAAGGGTGGGGATATATATATATATATATATATATATATATACATGGGCTGGATCCAATTTGTTGTACAGCAGAAAATAACACAATGTTGTGAAAGCAATTATCGTCCAATTGAAAATAAATACAGAACAAGAAATTTCAAACATGTTTAAAAAAAAAGAAAAGAAGAAATGGATGCTAGTGATATACTCTTTAAATACTAGAGAATAAAAATAATGCACATGAATATCAGATGAAAAACTCTGGGCTCCCCCCACCTCTCTTGGCAAGATCTTTAGTTTTCCAGGACATATGATGGCTGGATAACACCATGAATGTATTGTAATCTCAGATAAACACAAGAACCACACTCTCCTGCCCATTGATGAGAACTGCATCCAAGAGTGAATACTTTGCACTCCTGTTTCAGTTCAGTTCATTTCATTCGCTCAGTCGTGTCCGACTCTTTGCGACCCCATGAATCGCAGCACACCAGGCCTCCCTGTCCATCACCAACTCCCGGAGTTCACTCAGATTCACATCCATCGAGTCCGTGATGCCATCCAGCCATCTCATCCTCGGTCGTCCCCTTCTCCTCCTGCCCCCAATCCCTCCCAGCATCAGAGTCTTCTCCAATAAGTTAACTCTTCGCATGAGGTGGCCAAAGTACTGGAGTTTCAGCTTTAGCATCAGTCCTTCCAAAGAAATCCCAGGGCTGATCTCCTTCAGAATGGACTGGTTGGATCTCCTTGCAGTCCAAGGGACTCTCAAGAGTCCTCTCCAACACCACAGTTCAAAAGCATCAATTCTTCGGCGCTCAGCCTTCTTCACAGTCCAACTCTCACATCCATACATGACCACAGGAAAAACCATAGCCTTGACTAGATGGACCTTAGTCGTCAAAGTAATGTCTCTGCTTTTGAATATGATATCTAGGTTGGTCAAAACTTTTCTTCCAAGGAGTAAGCATCTTTTAATTTCATGGCTTGGGGGCAGGAGGAGAAGGGGACGACAGAGGATGAGATGGCTGGATGGCATCACTGTATATGCTATCTAGGTAGGAAGCTTCTTTTCTTCTTTTCAGAAGACCACTGAAAATGCTCTCGCAATATGTTTCACTTCTTTTCGGCCACCCTGAGGAAAACATGGAAAGCTAGTTTTCTTGCTGATTTCATGAGCTTGTCATTAATTCTGGAATGTCAAGCATCTTGCCTCCACCCCACCACCATCCTTCTTCGACAAGTGGCACACCCTCTCACCAATTTTTCTCAGTCCAAGAATATATATGAGCATGAGGAAATGAGCACTTGACTTCCCTGGAGGTTGGGAGTCAGCCTGCCAATGCGGGAGACACAGGTTCGATTCCTGGTCTGGGAATATCCCACGTGCCACACGGGAGACAGAGGTTCGATCCCTGGTCTGGGAAGATCCCACGTGCCACAGGGTACCTAACCCCATGGACCAAAGCTACTGAGCCTGTTGTCAAGAGCCCGTGTCCCCCAACAACGGAAGCCACTGCAATGAGACGCTCTGCATTGCAACTAGAGAATAGCCCCCGCTTGTCACCACTAGAGAAAGTTCACACAGCAACAAAGACCTGTGAAAGGAAAATACCTCCTCCCGTTCAAATCAACAAGAAATGACCCAGCCATCAGGGACTGCTGGTTTTTCCAGTAGTTGTGCATGGATGTGAGAGTTGAACTAGAAAGAAAGCTGAGCACCGAAGAATTGATGCTTTTGAACTGTGGTGCTGGAGAAGACTCTTGAGAGTCCCTTGGACTGCAAGGAGATCCAACCAGTCCATCCTAAAGGAGATCAGTTCTGAATATTCTTTGGGAGGACTGATGCTGAAGATGAAACTCCAACACTTTGGCCACCTGATGTGAAGAGCTGACTCATTGGAAAAGAACCTGATGCTGGGAAAGATTGAGCGCAGGAGGAGAAGGGGATGACAGAGGGTGAGATGGTTGGATGGCATCACCGACTTGATGGACATGAGTCTGAGTAAACTCCAGGAGTTGGCGATGGACAGGAAAGCCTGGCGTGCTACAGTCCGTGGGGTCCCAAAGAGTTGGACACGACTGAGCTACTGAACTGAACTGAACTGAAATGTGAGTGGGGGCTCCCCAAACTGCAATACACCACCCACCAGGGTGACTGCTGAGGAGCTGGGAGAATGAATACAAGAAGCAACATGGACAAGGAAACAGGATTGGCCCCAGATAGGAGAGATGCCTATGAAAGGACTGAACCCACCAAGCCCAGAGGATTGCATCCTCCCATTCACAGAAAGTTAAATTCCTTAACTTGATACCTGATCTTTGATGTATCCTTTTGATGTATCCTGCCTGTTCCATTTGATGCAAACTTGTTTATAGCCTGACTTCCCCCTCCTGCCTCCTGGGAGCCCTTTTCTCAGAGCTTCAGAGATGCTGTCTCCTGGGCTCGCTGTTAGGGTCCACAAGGGGTTCATAGCATATAGTTAAAAAATGGTCTATGTGGTGACCTGAGAAATGAGGGATGAAGTCACAGTGGCCGCATGCCCTGGTGGGCATTCTGTTTTTTTTTTTTTTTTTTTTTTCCCCCTTACAGTGATATCCTATTCTTCCCTGCTGCTGACAGTTTCTCAAGACTGTGTGACCACCTAACCGTGAGACCCCCTTTCGGCTCTGTGATCACAAAGACCCCAGCTGCAGGCTAAAGATAAACTAAGGCTTCCCTTTCTTTGCGGCACAATTTCCCATCCATAGGGTTATGAGAAGGGTTGGCTGCAAAGGGTGAACACTGGTTTTTCTCTAAAGCCAGTCCTTTTCTTTCTTCCTTATAATAAATGTTTCTCTGCCTGAATGCCCATCTCGTTCTCTTTTTGTCTGCACTCACTTTATGCTCGAAGTCCTAAACATTCCCACCAAATAACTCTTTACGTTCATGTTGCGACTATATTTTTCAGTTGACAGGCCCAGCACAGACAAAAATTAGTAAAAAAAAAAAAATCTGTAACAGACAATTGAGTAATTCCTGGTCCTTATACTCCCATCTCACTTACACAGAGATCATATTCAAAATTTGAGTATCATGGGACTACCCTTCAATCAAGATGATAAAGTGGGAAAATAAAATTGATAGAGATAAGTGTTATTTCCTTGCAGTGTGTCAGTGGTACAGAGCTGGTGAACACTAATAATTGAAAATATTTATACTGCCTAAGGGCTTCCCTGATAGCTCAGTTGGCAAAGAATGAGCCTGCAATGCAGGAGACCCCGGTTCGATTCCTAGGGAACAGCTACCCACTCCAGTGTTCTTGGGCTTCCCTGGGGGGGCTCACCTGGTAAAGAATCCACTTGCAGTGTGGGAGACCTGAGTTCGATCCCTGGGTTGGGAAAATCACCTGGAGGAGGGAAAGGCTACCCACTTCAGTATTCTGGCCGGGAGAATTGCATGGGCTGTATAGTCCATGAGGTCGCAAGGAGGCGGACACAACTGAGCGACTTTCACTTTCACTTCAGGTCCTGCATAAAGCAGAGGAAAGGAAATAAAACTCCTTTGAGCTCTGAGGCTTTTTAATGTACTTTATTTCTCGGTCACACTGTCTGCTCCCTTGGAAAAAAAAAAACCCACAAAACGAACATTAAACTCAGAGTGGGGGCATTTACATATAAGAAGCATAGAAACATGTACTGCTCTCTCTTGAGGAAAAAGGGTATTTCCAGGGATGGCTCGGTGGCTTTTCAAAGAGGAAAAGTTGGGGCTTACAAGTTCCTAAAGACTACGGCCTCAGTTCTGTGATGACAATTAGTTTGTGAGCTAAATCTCAATCTAGTAACCCTACTTCTGAGAGGTCAGTGAAAAAGAAAGGAAAGAAATTAACATATGAATGGTTTGCCAGGTGCCAGAAAACCATTCTTATCAGTCATAAGAGTCGGAGATGACTGAGCGACTTCACTTTCACTTTTCACTTTTGTGCATTGGAGAAGGAAATGGCAACTCACTCCAGTGCTCTTGCCTGGAGAATCCCAGAGATGGGGGAGCCTGGTGGGCTGCCATCTATGGGGTCGCACAGAGTCGGACACGACTGAGGCGACTTAGCAGCAGCAGCAGAAGAAGAATGCTACAGTTTTAGTTTTCACACCAAAAGTCTGAAAGTCACCCAAGAAGCTGGACGTTCAAGACCCAGGTGTGGCCAGGGCTGGTTCCTCCCGAGATCTCTCTCCTGGGTGTGTCGACAGCCATCTGCTCCGTGTCCCCACGGGGTCGGCCCTGTGTGTGTCTCTGTGTCTTAATCGCCTCTTCTGATAACCTGTGTGTGCCTCTCTGTCCTGATGGCCTCTTCTTATAAAGGCCCTGGTCCTATGGGGTCAGGGCCCAGCCCAAGTGACCATGTTTTTAGTTTCACCAGCTCTTTATTTATTTATTAATTTTATTTTTACTTTATTTTACTTTACAAGACCGTATCGGTTTTGCCATACATTGACATGAATCCATCATGGGTGTATACGAGCTCCCAATCCTGAGTCCCCCTCCCACCTCCCACCCCATATCATCTCTCTGGATCATCCCCGTGTACCAGCCCCAAGCATCCTGTATCCTGTATCGAACATAGGCTGTTCACCAGCTCTTTAAAGATCTTCATCTCCAGATACAGTCTGACTCTGAGGTCCTGGGGCTTTAGGACTTCAACATATGGATGTAAACAGAGGAGGACCAGAGTTCAGCCCATAATGAGATACCTATTTTTATTTATAATGTTGTAGCCACATGTTCCGGGAAACACACTCACTCAGAAGGACGATGCAGATCGCGGAGTGCAGTTGATTACACGGGCGGGCCCAAGGCAGAGTCTCCTCTTAGCCAAGGACCCCGACCAGTTTTTGTGAAAATCTTATATACCCTAAGTGTACGTGCTGAAACCCACCTCCCCAAATTCCCTGAAACTAGTCTGAACAAAAGAAAAGAAAGATACAATCAAAGTTAACCAGTGATTCGTATGCCTTAAGCCTGGGTAGTTAATGGTGTACAAATATCAATAGACCTGTGGTTATACCCCAATAAGCATAACAGAATGTATGATTCGATTCGGTTACACAGATAATTCTTTTAGGCCACGGTGAGTCTAGGTATGAGCCCTGGGGCTCTTCCTTCCAGGGGCCTGGTTTTCCAGTTGGGTTGTCGTTTCCATAGATACTAGGCATAGAGCTCAAAGTCCACAGTCCTGCCCGAGATGGAGTCCAGCTTTCAAGACAGAGCCTGTTCTGTGTATTTCCTCATTCAATAATATTTTTAATATTTATAATATTTTTTCCCCAAGGCATTTCTTCATCTGATTGTTAGATGTTGACTGGATTTTTGACACTGGACATTGCTGATCCAAGGTGAAAAACACTCTAGAGACATGAGAGGTATACATTTCTGCTTTTGAAGAACTTTACATTCTTCTCAAGAGATGGCATCATTGTGTCTCCTGGCGATCCTATGTCTCGGTTACTCTCGAAAAGTTCTACTTTGCTGCTACGGCTGTGTCCTACAACCTTCTTAATATTTCCTGTGCTCGATTGTACCCATTGCTCTTCACGTTACTATTTTAGTCTTGTCTGACTCTTGTGACCCCACAGGCAGTAGGGAACCAGGCTCCTCCGTCCATGGGATTCTCCAGGCAAGACTCCTGGAGTGCGTTGCCCTGCCCTTCTCCAGGGGATCTGCCTGACCCAGGGATTGGACCCAAGTCTCCTGCGCTGGCAGGCAGGTTCTGTAACACTAACACCACCTGGGAAGCCAACAGCTAGATGCGTTTGCCATGAACTCCGTCTGCCAATTTTTTACTTTACGGGGATTTTAAGGTCTCATTCACTTTCCAAAGAGCCTGAGATTCTTCAGACTGGCTCTCTCATTGAATTTTTGGATACAATATATAATTCTAGGAATTTGTCAATTTTACCTGTTTGCTGCTGCTGCTGCTGCTGCTGCTAAGTCGCTTCAGTCGTGTCCGACTCTTTGCGACCCCATAGACGGCAGCCCACCAGGCTCCCCCGTCCCTGGGATTCTCCAGGCAAGAACACTGGAGTGGGTTGCCATTTCCTTCTCCAATGCAGGAAAGTGAAAAGTCAAAGTGAACTTGTCGTGTCCAACCCTCAGGGACCCCAGGGACTGCAGCCCACCAGCCTCCTCCACCCATGGGATTTTCCAGGCAAGAGTACTGGAGTGGGATGCCATTTGCTCTGTCTGTTTGCTGATATGCACATAAATATAGACACAGCTGTCTGATATCCTTTTATAGTATTTATTTTGGATAATATTTTTATATTTCCTGTCTTGTATTACAGTTTATCTTGTGCTTAAAAACAAAACTTATGACTTCTATTTATTATTCTTTACAAAATTTCACCAATATTTTCCAGACTTGACAAAAAAATCCTTTGTTGTCATATTCTTGTTAATTCCCTAAATTGCATGTTTCATTCCTACAACACCAATATATGACTTGTTTCTTCCTTCATCATACAATTTCAGGAAATATTTAGCTCATCAACTTCAATTTTTAATACAATTATTTACTAATGTTTATTTCAGCCACTCATTTTGATATACAACTGTATCAATACAATGATATAAATATTTTAGACTATCTTAAAGGAAAAAAATCAGTGTGTAATAAAAAATATACAAAGGCCCCATGTTTTGGAATCAAACAAGGAGTTTAAAATAACTCTTATCAATCATGAAAACATAATATAGGAAGAACTAAATACAGTAACTGAAAAAATGGGGGAATTTTAAGAAAGATTAGAATGCTGTAAAAAACAAAATATTCTGGAACTGAAAAGAACTCTTTGAAGTCCAGTCACTGAATGGATATCACAGAGGATTGTATACAAGTGAGAGATCAATGAACTTGGAAAGGCATTCATGTGGAAGCATTAAAAAATAGATATAGAATTCTATATCAAAATTACTTTCATAAGTAAGGTGAAATAAAGGCAGCTTCTGAAAAATGAGGAATTTATCTGCAGACCCAGGCAGAAGGAATGAACATGGACAGGAATGTCGATATGCAGGTAAATGCATACGCTATTTGAATAAACATGGACTTCCTTTAGAACCATTGCTAAACAAAATCAAATCCACTGTGAGAACTATGACTTTGTAGAAGTCTATTTCATGAGGGCACCAGGAACGGCTTAAGGAAGGTAAACGCAATTTTACTGTTGTGGGTTTCTTCACTTGTGTGGAAAAAATGCATTTTTAAAATCAGTTCTAATGAGATGGATGAAACTGGAACCTATTATACAGAGTGAAGTAAGCCAGAAAGAAAAACACCAATACAGTATACTGACACATATATATGGAATTTAGAAAGATGGCAATGATGACCCTGTATGCGAGACAGCAAAAGAGACACAGATGTATAGAACGGACTTTTGGACTCTGTGGGAGAGGGAGTACCTATTATACAGAGTGAAGTAAGCCAGAAAGAAAAACACCAATACAGTATACTGACACATATATATGGAATTTAGAAAGATGGCAATGATGACCCTGTATGCGAGACAGCAAAAGAGATACAGATGTATAGAACGGACTTTTGGACTCTGTAGGAGAGGGAGCGGGTGGGATGATTTGGGAGAATGGCATTGAAACATGTACACTATCATGTAAGAACGAAGCACCAGCCTATGTTCGATACAGGATACAGGATGCTTGGGGCTGGTGCACGGGGATGATCCAGAGAGAGGATATGGGATGGGATGAGGGAGGGGGATTCAGGATTGGGATCTCATATATACCCATGGTGGATTCATGTCAATGTATGGCAAAACCAATATGGTATTGTAAAGTAAAATAAAGTAAAAATTAGAAAAAATAAAAATAAAACACTGATTCAAAATTTAAAAAAAAGCAGTAACTAACAGTCAATCTTAAAGGAAATCAACCCTGACTATTCATTGGAAGGACTGAAGCTGAAACTCCAATAATTTGGCCACTTGATGTGAAAGGTGGACTCACTGAAAAAGATGCTGATGCTGGGAAGGACTGAGGGCAGGAGGAGAAGGGGACGACCGAGGATAAGATGGTTGGATGGCATCACCGACTCAATGAACGTGAATTTGAGCAAACTCCAGGAGATGGTGAAGGACAGGGAAGCCTGGTGTGCTGCCGTCCATGGGGTCGCAAAGGGTCGGACACGACTGAGCCACTGAACAAGAAGAACAGAAAGAGTCTAACAGGGATATTGTAACCACTGGAATAAATGCTGGGAAAATGTCTGAAAATAATAAACAGTTCCAGTACAAACAGAATGCTAAATAGAGAAGAATGTGGAAAAGAAATGAGAGGAAAAAAAGAACAGATGGACCAAACAGAAAATAAATGTCAAGCTGACCCACTGAAATGCATCCATGTGAAACACTGCATTGTATGAAAATGGACTAAGAGCTCCAGTTAAAAGACAGATTTTCAGGCTGATTAGAAAAAAAAAAAAGCAAAGCACTGTTGTAGGGTATTAATTTTTTAATGGATAGAAATCTAAAGACACAGATGGAAAAGCATCAAGGTGAAAAGAATGATCATACCGGGCTTCCCAGGGGGCTCAGAGGGCAAAGAATCCCCATGCAAGGCAGGAGACACAAGTTGGATCCCTGGGTCGGGAAGATCTCCTGGAGAAGGAAGCTGCAACCCACTCCAGTATTCTCGCCTGGAGAATCCCATGGACAGAGGAGCCTGGTGGGTTACAGTCCGTGAAGTGTGAAAGTCGCTCAGTCATGTCCGACTCTTTGCGACCCCATGGACTATACAGTCCCGCCATGGACTATATGGGGAATTCTCCAGGTCAGAATACTGGAGTGGGTAGCCTTGCCCTCACTCTTCTCTGAAATGGTTTATTTACTGCCAAGCTCTGGATACCAGGGTTTTCCTGGCGGCTCAGATGGTCAAGAATCCACCTGCCACTGTAGGAAACCTGGGTTCAACCGCTGGGTTGGGAAGATCCCCTGGAAAAGGAAATGGTAACTCACTCCAGCATTCTTGCCTGAGAAATCCCAGGAACAGAGGAGCATGGTGGGCTGCAGTCCATGGCATCACAAAGTCAGATACGACAGAGCAACGGGCAGCATATTCCCTGTATGCAAGGCTGCAAGAACAACTGCTGCCCTATTGGAACCCTCTTGGTTGAAATGAGAACTTTCTTATGTGGGACCTGAACCAGCTCTGAAGCAAGCGCGTCTCATCGAGTTACCAGAACCTGCATGTAAATGTGTGTTCAGCTGTGACTTCATTCACCTTGATGATGTGGATTAAAAATGAGTGTGTGAGATTTCCCCGGTCAATCAATAGTTGCGACTTTGCCTTCCAATGCAGGGCGTGTGGGTTCAATCCCTGATCTGGGTGCCAAGATCCCACATGACTCCCTGTCAAAAAAAAACTGGAACATAAGCAACAAAAGTAATATTGTAACAGATTCGATAAAGACTTTAAAAATAGTCCCTATCACGGCTTTCTTGGTGGTTAAAGAAATTGCCTGCCAGTGCAAGAGACCCAAGTTCCATCACTGAACCAGGAAGATCCCTCATGCTGTGGACCAATTAAGCCCATGAACTGGTGGGCTACTGAGCCCGTGCTCTAGAACTCACGAGTTGCAGCTACTGAACTCACAGTGCCCTAAACTCTGTGCTTTGTGAGAAGAGACTCCATCGCAGTGAGAACTCTGCACTTCAGAACTGCAGACCCTGCTCGCTGCAACTAGAAAAAGCCCAGTGGTCTTTGCAGCAACAAAGACCCGGCACCATCAAAAAATCAATCAATACAAATTTTCTTTAAAAAAGAATGAAAATTGTCCCCCAAAAAGCTCCCACTAAAAAAAAAAAATTCTTAAAAAAAAAATAAGTGTGAGGGCTGAACCTAAGAAATACCACATTGCATGCAATCCAGTCTATTTATAAAAACGACACAGAAGTCTCAAGTAGCTGTGACCACCTGCATCCATTGAAACCCTTTATCCATCATCTGTACTGCCTTAGAAGGTCTCTGTGTTTAGCACATGTGCCGACGGATCGTGAATGAACGTGACTCTTTTTTTCACCTGCTTGAAGGGCAAGTCCCTCAGTTGTGTCTGACACTTTGCGACGCCATGGACTATACAGTCCATGGGATTCTCCAGGACAGAATCCTGGAGTGGGTAGCCTTTCCCTTCTCCAGGGGAATCTTCCCAACCCAGGGATTGAACCCAGGACTCCCACATTGCAGGCGGATTCTTTACCAGCTGAGCCCCACCAGGGAAGCCCAAGAACACTGGAGTGGGTAGCCCATCCCTTCTCCAGCGGATCTTCATGAACCAGGAATCAAACCGGGATCTCCTGTATGGCAGGCAGATTCTTTACCAGCTGACTTATCAGGGAAACCCTTCAGCTGCCTGGGAGTAGTGAAATTCTGGGATGGGGATATCTAGCTGCGGAGACCTTCCACATGAACAGAGTTTAGAATCTTTCTGATCTTGTCTAACGAGGTTGGGCACACAGCAATCAATGAACCTTCAGGCACGAGGGAATAAAGACTGGACCACTGTGGGGAGCAAGTCAGCTTCTGCTTGTTCTTTTCAGTGATGCACCTTTTTTTTCTCATAAAAGCTTAAATTTTATTATCTTCCCCTTACACAAAGGTGTGATGGAGATTTCTTGTTCAGTCTCTAAGTCCTGTCCCATCCGACCCTTTGCGACCCCATGGACTGCAGCATGCCAGGCCTCCCTGTCCTTCACCATCTCCCGGAGCTTGCTCAAACTCATGCCCGTTGAGTCGGTGATGCCATCCAACCATCTCATCCTCTGCCGTCCCCTTCTCCTCCCGCCTTCAATCTTTCCCAGCATCAGGGTCTTTTCCAATGAGTCAGCTCTTCACATCAGGTGGCCAAAGGATTGGAGCTTCAGCTTCAGTCCTTCCAATGAATATTCAGTGTTGCTTTCCTTCAGGATTGATTGGTTTCATGTCCTTCCTGTTCAAAGGACTCTCAAGAGTCTTCTCCAGCACCACAGTTCACAGAAAGAATCAATTCTTCAGCGCTCAGCCTTCTTCATGGTCCAACTCTCACATCTGTACATGAGTACTAAAAAACCATAGCTTTGAGTATTCAGACCTTTGTAGGCAAAGTGATGTCTCTGCTCTTTAAACGCTGTCTAGGTTTTTCATATAGCTTTTCTTCCAAGGAAAAAGGGTCTTTTAATTTTGTGGCTGCTATGACTACCCACGATGATTTTTGGAGTCCAAGAAAAGAAAAGCTGCCACTGTTTACATTTCTCCCCCATCTATTTGCCATGATAGTAATTAAGAAAGTGTTTTTTTGTTATTATTATTATTTTGCAATAATAGAGATTCTCTAATTTTACTTTTCAATAGTCCATGAGACCTGGCCAGGTAAACCATCACACTTAATGCATTCTGGTTAAAATAAATAAATGAAGACTTAAAAGAATAATATCGGAAAAGGTGATGGCACCCCACTCCAGTACTCTTGCCTGGAAAATCCCATGGACAGAGGAGCCTGGTAGGCTGCAGTCCATGGGGTCACGAAGAGGCGGACACGACTGAGCGACTTCCCTTTCCCTTAAAAGAAAAATACCTAATCAGGGACTTGATGGTAGTCCAGTGGTTAAGAATCCCTCTTGCAATTCAAGGGGACTTGGGTTTGATCCCTTGTCAGGGAACTAACATTCTGCATGCTGGGGGGCAACTAACCCCATATGCTTCAATGGGAAAGACATGACCCAGACTCCCAAGTGCTCCCACTAAGACCCGACGCAGCTAAGTAAATAAATATTTTTAAGAAGCTACTTTGATCGTGGCTGTTTTGAACTGTGCCAAGGGCTTCCCTGGTGGACCAGGGGTTAAGGGTCCCCTTGCCAATGTAGGGGACATCAGTGGGATCCCTAGTCCAGGAAGATCTCACGTGCCAAGGAGCAACTTAGCCCGTGGGCCACAAATATTGAGCCTGTGCTCTAAAGCCCAGGAGCTGCAGCTAAGGAGGTCACACACCCTAGAGCCCACAAGTGGCAAGTACTGAAGTCCACATGCCCTCGAGTCCCTATGTCATAGCAAGAGGAGCCACCGCAAGGAGAAACCCAAGCACCACAACCGGAGCGCAGTCCCTGCTGGAGAAAGCCCGTGTGCACCAACAAAGAACCAGAATAGGTGAAAACAGATGCATAAATACATAGAATTTTGCAGACCATAAATGCTCTAAGAGTTATAATTCACTGAAGGGCTGGTATGCCGGAAACAGATTTGCGAAATGAGAAGATCAATATCTCGGTGAGATTTAAGTCATCTTGTCAACATTTCACCTTAATGCATACTGAAGTAAATTACCCTATTATTATGCAGTCTATATTTTGAGTGAAGGTTTTAGCTTCTTGTTAATCCTGTAAACATGATACTGTTGACAAACCGCTAAAAAAAAAAAAAAAAAAGACGCAAAATTTGAGACTTCTCTATGTATTACTTTTTCATCCCTTTCATTTCTCAAGAATTGTATCCAAAACCAACATTGCTTTCAAGAGTGTGCACAGCTCATTTTAATACATTCTCCCTCTTGATATTAAGATACCTATTATTTATGCCAGGGTCGCTGCATTCAAACCACTTAATGCTTCATTGCCGGATATATTTTCCTTCACATCTGATTGCAAAATAAAGTCAATTAACTTCCTTTCATGATGCGAGAAATGGTTTAAAGCCTACAACAGTTCTCATTTATAGTGAAATGCAAGTATCATATTCTGGTCCACCACAGGAGAAAGTTTCATGAGTCACAGAGATTAGGAAATGTTCCATATTTTTCAGAAAAAAAAAAAAAATACAGTGTTGGAGTGGGTTATGATATCAAGGTCAGTACTTGGAAAGGTATTGAGTTGTTTGATATTTACAGAAATCTGTTTAGACAGCAAAGATGTTGTGAACATACAATAGAGAAAAGAAAAGCAGAAAAAATACAAAATCTTGCCATTCTAATCAGCCTAGCCAAGGTCATAGATACAGTTGCCAAAATGGAACAAAGCTTTGTATCAGGATACTGAAGTTGGTTTTGTCTTAACAATGGCAGGCTTTTACGGTAACAGCTACAAAAATGATACAAATCACGTGCAAATGAAATAATTAGGAATCGGAGGCTGAGCAAATATGGTCCAGTCTGGGAATGTGTCAATGGAGCTCTTTGGGGATGGAGTTGAGAAGAATGTACACAATAAGAGTGATTGAGGGGGGATTCATTTGCCTGCAGGTAAACATCTAAAAGTCCATCCTAAATGAGATCAGTTCTGAGTGTTCGTTGGAAGGACTGATGCTGAAGCTGAAACTCCAACACTTTTGCCACCTGATGCGGAGAGCTGACTCACTTGAAAAGACCCTGATGCTGGGAAAGATTGAGGGCAGGAGGAGAAGTGGACAACAGAGGATGAGGTGGTTGGATGGCATCACCAACTGGATGGCATGCATTTGGGTAAACTCCGGGAGTTAGTAACGAACAGGCGTTCTGCGGTCCATGGGGTCGCAGAGGGTTGGACACGACTGAGCGAATGAACTGCACTGAAACGTATAAAAAAATGCTTGCAGTCCTGTTATGTTCCCTTCTTCACAAATAGGGTGGATAAATCATGGAACGTCAGGACACCAGTGGGCTCTGTGTGTTATTGGCACCAGCTCTGCATGGAAGGGATTTTTCATAGAGAGAAAGACAATCTCCGTATTTCATCAGCATAGGCTTAAGAAGGGAGAAGGAAATGGCAACCCACTCCAGTACTCTTGCCTGGAAAATCCCATGGACAGAGGAGCATGGTGGGCTATAGTCCACGGGGTCGCAAAGAGTCGGACATGACTGAGTGACCACTTCACTAATGGAGGGATTATTCAGCCTATTCAAAGATCCATCTCTTCCTCTCACTGTTATCTTGGAGGTTTAAATCTGTCCAGAAGACAAAACCACCACTGAAGCTGTGTGATATTAATGTAGAATCTGTTTACCTGTACCGTATATTCTCAACCAGGGAAACATCACCCACAGGGAGACAGCAGTTGGATCTTGGGAGGCGTAAAAACCTTACTCTTTGATGTATAAAACACAGGCGAATGTACTGTACAAATCAGACATAGGCTTTGTCTAACATCCATGGGAGCAGGGGCCGGATCTTTGGGCAAATACATCTGAAAAGGCTCCGTCAAGGAATGGAAAAAGCAAAGCAGATTGGCATTGCCAAAGAAACAAACAAATCCAAAACTGGGCAGAAGATCTAAACAGACATTCATCTGAAGAAGACATACAGATGGCCGAGAGACACAGGAAAAGATGCTCAACTTGGCTCATGATTCAGTTCAGTTTCGGCGTTCAGTCGTGTCCAACTCTGCGACCCCATGGACTGCAGCACGCCAGGCCTCCCTGTCCATCACCAACTCCCTGAGTTTCCTGAAACTCATGTCCATCGAGTCGGTGATGCCATCCAACCATCTCTTTCTCTGTCATGCTCATCATTAAAGGAATGCAAAGCAAAACTACACTGAGGTATCACCTCACACTGGCTAGGGGGGCCATCATCAAAAAACCCACAGACAGTCAATGCTGGAGAGGGTGTGGAGAAAAGGGAACCTTTCTGCACTCTTGGTCTGACTGTGAGCTGGTGCAGCTACTATGGAGTTTCCTTAAAAAACTAAAAAATAGAATTACCATATGATTCTGCAGCTCCACTCTTGGGCATTGGTTACTGCTGTTGCGTAGACATTACGTCTTATTTGACCCTCTGCGACCCTATAGACTTTAGCCCACTAGGCTCCGCTGTCCATGGGATTCTCCAGGCAAGAATACTGAAATGGGTTGTCATTTCCTCCTCCAGGGGATCTTCCCGACCCAGGGATCGAACGCATGACCCCTGTATTGGCAGTTGGATTCTTTATTGCTGAGCCACCAAGAGTGCCCCCTGCACAACTGAAAAATGAGTCATTTATTTTTCTGTTATTAATTGGATCCTACACCTTTGGTCTGACTGTGAGCTGGTGCAGCGACTATGGAGGTTCCTTAAAAAACTAAGAAATAGAATTACCATATGATTCGGCAGCTCCACTCTTGGGCATCGGTTACTGCTGATGTATAGACATTAAGTCATGTCTGACTCTCTGCGACCCTATAGACTTTAGCCCACCAGGCTCCGCTGTCCATGGGATTCTCCAGGCAAGAATACTGAAATGGGTTGTCATTTCCTCCTCCAGGGGATCTTCCCGACCCAGGGATCGAACGCATGACCCCTGTATTGGCAGTTGGATTCTTTATTGCTGAGCCACCAAGAGTGCCCCCTGCACAACTGAAAAATGAGTCATTTATTTTTCTGTTATTAATTGGATGTCAGTCTATTTAAACAGGATCACTCTGGCTACTGGAGTTCATTTCTATGAATGTTGCATAAAGCTACAGAAACAGCTGCCTGAGAACTGGTGTAGTCTTACTCTTGGGAGTTGAAATGAGTGCATTTTGCCTTGCTCAAATTGCTAATGGGGAGGGGGTGGAAATAGCCTATAATTGCTACAGACGAACACATTTCCCGTCTCCACAGTTTCATGGAAATGCGTGATTGACAGTTCTGAATTTCACTTTATGCATCTCAGCATTTTGGAAGGGTTGAAAATGCAAGTCATTTTCGACACGTTGTCCCTTATTATTATAATCAAATTACCTCAACAATTCACATAAAATATAATTCAGGGTTTGGAGTTCTTCAAACGATCACGTCAATTTCCCACATTTAATGGATTGCAGAGACGAATGCATCTTGAGAGAAAGAAAACCAGTGATGAATTCTTGCCTCTGTTAGTTGCTCAGTGGTGTCTGACTCTGTGTGACCCCATGGACTGCAGCCCGCTAGATTCCTCTGTTCATGGAATTTTCCAGGCAAGAATACTGGAGTGGGTTGCCCTTCCCTTCTCCAGGGGATCTTCCTGACCCAGGGACAGGACCCAGGTCTCCTGCATCGCAGGCAGATTCTTTATCATCTGAGCCACCAGATAAACTCTCAGGAAAGTCAAATGAATGAATGGATTATGAGTCGACATTAATCAATGGACCTTACTTTCTAACTAGAGATGTAAATATCCATGCGTGAGCTCCCCAATCCATAGCAGCCTGCTGGGTGTGTCTCTGTGTGGATACACGTGCTCACAGGTTCATGACTGTTTGTGTATAACTCTGGAGGAGAAGGAATGTTTACAAAGTTATAGACATGGAAATCATTCTTTAAATGACTTCACCTCCTCTGAACAACTAAGCAAGCACCTAATTAGTCTAACTCAAAGGCTACGGTGGTTCTTTCTCATCAATATTATATGATACCACCTCGAGATAAACAGAAATCAATTTAAAAGGAAAGAATAAACAGCTCTCATAATTGAGCAAACAGCCATTAGGATTTAGTCTTCTCTCCTAGAAATGTTTTGTCAGTTCTGTTGTTCATTTTGCCTGAATGTCAGGTCTCCGAGGGGAATAAGATGGTCCCTGTATGGTGTCAATCAGAAAAAAGAGAATAAGATGATCCCTGTAGGGTGTCAATCAGAAAAAGGAATAGACAGTAGAAATCACTTATCTGCATGATGTCTTTAAACTTTACTTGCAGTATCCCTTTCCATCAACTTCAGTTCCGTTCAGTTCACTCGTCCAGTCATGTCTGGCCCTTTGCGACCCCATGGACCGCAGCATGCCAGGCCTCCCTGTCCATCACCAACTCTTAGACCTTACTCGACCTCATGCCCATTGAGCCAGTGATGCAACCATCTCACCCTCTGTCGTCCCCTTCTCCTCCTGCCCTCAATCTTTCCCAGCATCAGGGTCTTTTCAAATGAATCATCTCTTCACATCAGGTGGCCAAAGGATTGGCATTTCAGCTTCAGCATCAATCCTTCCAACGAACATTCAGGACTGATTTCCTTTCGGATGGACTGGTTGGATCTCCTTGCAGTCCAAGGGACTCTCAAGAGTCTTTTCCAACACCACATTTCAAAAGCATCCATTCTTCGGCTCTCAGCTTTCTTTATAGTCCAAACCTCACATCCATACATGACCATTGGAAAAATCATAGCTTTGACTAGATGGACTTCTGTTGCAAAGTAATGTCTCTGCTTTTTAATATGCTGT
Source organism: Cephalophus harveyi (assembly GCA_006410635.1). NCBI lineage: Eukaryota > Metazoa > Chordata > Mammalia > Artiodactyla > Bovidae > Cephalophus > Cephalophus harveyi. Next base: position 48,594 of record SJYT01015489.1, on the reverse strand, counting down.
CTAGGTTGACCATAGGTTTTCTTCCGAGGAGCAAGCATCCATCAACTTAAATATATGTAGAGAGCTTTGCGGGCAGAATCAAATGGACAAATGGCTCCCATTTGTTTATACATTTACTCACATTCCTTTGGTTGTTTTCATGATGAAGTTTTGCAACAAAGGCATGCCTAACGTAGAAATTCTTCATTCTTCTATAGGTAGAATGAAAGAAGGCTCCGCTGTGGTCCGTAGCATCTTAAGGTTATTTTTTTTTTTTTTAATTTTATTTTACTTTATTTTACTTTACAATACCGTATTGGTTTTGCCAATATTTTTTAAAATGTCCCACTCCCTTACACGGATCATCTAAGAAACACAGTATGTCTTCATCCAGTGACATTTGGCTCATTTTGCTCTTGATGTATTTGTCAGAGTGAACTGAACTGCCCCAGTTCTTGGTGGCAGCCCGTAGGATCTTTAGTTAAGGCACGTGGACTGTAGTTTGCCTGACCAGGGATCGAATCCGAGCTCCCTGCCCTGGGCATGCAGAGTCCTGGTCATTGGACCACCAGGGAAATTCTGTGCTAAATATTCTGGATTTCTTTTTCGAATTCCAGATCCTTTCACATGGAAGTTTCTCATACACGTGTAAGCAAATATCTGTGTATGTGTGCTCGCTCATTGGATAGCATCTGATTCTTTGTGACCCTATGGACTGTGGCCAGCCAGTGTATCCTCAGTCATTGAGCTGTAGCCTGCCAGGCTCCTCTGTCCATGGGATTCTCCAGGCAAGAATACTGGAGTGGGTTGCCATGCCCTCCTCCAGGGGATCTTCCCGAGCCAGGGATCGAACTTTCATCTCTTATATCTCCTGCATTGGCAGGTGGATAATTTACCACTGAGCCACTCTGGGAGGCCCAACATCTATGTAAATCTTTTAATATTAGATCTCCACACAGCTATGGAACACATATCTGCATATGCATGCAAATATACACGGATATGGATGCATGTGGAAACTGCTAGTGAGGTAGGGAATACTGAATGCCATTTTAATAAATAGTATACACCATTGAAGGTATATATACTGAGGCTATTTCTATGTCTGAACATGTGCTTATAGAAGTCACGCTCTGTGTATACAGTGATAAGAAATTCTATTCTCTGCAAAACTTGTTTATAGCACATGATACTTTTTCTATTTTATCACTTTTGGTATCCATCCTTTTGATGGAAGGGATTTTTAAGGGAGGTGGGAGGGAGGCTTAAGAAGGAGGGGACAAATGTATTTCTCTGGCTGATTCATGTTGATGTATAGCAGAAACTAATCAATATTATTATTAGTATTAGTAGTATTAGGAGGCAAAGTAATTAGCCTCCAATTCAAAATTAATAAATTCATTTTTAAAAAAGAAAATAAAGTCTAGAAGTCAGAGGGAAATTGAATCCCCTGTAGATGAACAGTATAATCTGACAACTTGGACATAAAAATGCTTTGGTCTTTCGGGGTTTTCTTTTGCCAAGGGTTGGGGTTGGACAGAGAACCTGATTCTTAATGATGTCAACAGGAGACAAAGATGGAAAAGGCGAGATTGAAGTCACCTCCTTATATTTAGGTGCCAAAATCTAACGACATGAAATTAGTTTCTAATACAGGAGCACAGGGCTTCAGTGGTGGCAGAGTGGGTAAGACTCTGGCCATGAAGGCAGGAGACAAGGGTTCTATCCCTGGTCCAGGAAGATCCCACGTGCCTTGGGGCAACTAAGCCTGTATACCACAACTGCTGAGTCTCTGCCCGATCGCTAGGGATCCACAGCTACTGAACCCACGTGCTGCAAGCTCTGAAGCCCACAGGCCTGAGAGCCGGCGTGACACAAGAGAGGCCACCGCAAGGAGAAGCCGGAGCACGGCAGCTACAGAAAAGCCCACACGGCAATCAAGAGTCAGCGCAGCCAAAACAAGCGAATAAAATACTTTCAAAAACTAAGATATACTCCTAAAAAAAAAAACCAGAGAGGTGAAAACTAGGAAAATAAAAAACAAACCAGAAAATCCCAAATACAATAAATGAAGGTGAAGGTGAAGTCACTCAGTCGTGTCCGACTCTTTGCAACCCCATGGACTGTAACCTCCTAGGCTTCTCCATCCATGGGATTCTCTAGGCAAGAATACTGGAGTGGATTGCCATTTCCTTCTCCAGGGGATCTTCCCGACCCAGGGATTGAACCCGGGTCTTCTGCATTGGAGGCAGGCACTTTAACCTCTGAGCCACCAGGGAATAAATGAATTGATTACAAATCTTAGATATGAATCCAATTGTGTCAACGAACAATAGTATGGTCACTCTGTCGAGTCCAGCTCTGTTTGATCCCATGGACTGTAGCCCACCAGGCTCCTCTGTCCATGAGATTCTCCAGGCAAGAACACTAGAGCGGGTTGCCATTCCCTTCTCCAGGGGATCTTCCCCACCCAGGGATAGGACCCAGGTCTCCAGCATTGCCGGCAGATTCTTGACCATCTGAGCCACCTGGGAAGCCCTGGCTTTAAATGCTAACACTTTAAATACAAGGATTAAAAGAGAAAAGCTCGCCACAACTAGGGAAGGCCTGCACAGCAATGAAGACCCAGCACAGCCAAAAATAAATAAATAATATTAAAAAAAAATCAGCTCCACAACTGTGCATTAGACCTTGGTTGGGGCCTCCCTGGTGGCTGAACTGGTAAAGAATCTTCCTGCAATGCGGGAGACCTGGGTTCCATCCCTCGATTGGGAAGATTCCCCCAACCCGCCCCCTGGAGAAGGATATGGCTACTCACTCCAGTAATCTGGCCTGGAGAATTCCATGGACTGTATAGTCCACAGGGTCTCAAATGGTCAGACAGGATTGAGTGCATCAGACCTTGGTTCAATGGTTTTGAATAAAATGTATCAAAAACACTGTACTTGACGCCATTTTCTTTGGCTTTCATTGACCAAACCACTTACTCTTCTTTATTTTCCTCCTTCCTCTCGAGTCAGCTAATTCTGTCTCCACTCATTTATCTGTGTGCATGCTAAGTCACTTCAGTTGTGTCCCTCTCTTTGCTACCCCGGGGACTGCAGCCCGCCAGGCTCCTCTGTCCATGGGATTCTCCAGGCAAGAACACTGGAGTGTGTTGCCATGCCCTTCCTCCAGGGGATCTGCCCAACCCAGGGATCAAACCTGCATCTCTTGTGTCTCTTGCACTGGTGGGTGGGTTCTTTACCACTAATGGTAAGGAAGCTGCCTATCTTTTATCTGTCTGCATATATACACATTCATATGTACATCCATACGGGGCCATTTTCCAACAGGTGTTTCAAATTAACAAGAAAAAAGGTAGTCAAGTTTTAGAGACATGTTCTCAGAGCTACTGTTTGCCCAACACACATATACAAATTTTCACTTTTTATTATCATGTTGTAATGATTCACTGAAAATTAAAAACAAGCTGTTACTAGTAGAAAATAGATGGTGGGAACCTTTTGTAGGAGGTGCAATTATTTTTTCTGTCATGCATACTTAATTTTCTAATTTGAGAAATGCAGTTATCATCTTCAAATTTCCATTACTTGTCAATCCTAAAGGAAAATCCACCCTGAATATTCAGTGGAAGGACTCATGATGAGGCTGAGGCCACCTGATGCAAAGAGCTGACTCAATGAAAAAGATCCTGATGCTGGGAAAGATTGAGAACATTATGAGAAGGAATGAGATGGTTGGATGGCATCACCGACTGGATGAACATGAGTTTGAGCAAACTCCGGGAGATGGTGAAGGACAGGGAAGCCTGGCATGCCGAGGTCCGTGGGGTCACAAAGAGTCAGACTTGACTGAGCCTCTGAACAACAACAGCAAGACGGACTGAAAAAGATCTTGCTGCAATTTATGTCAGCGTGTTTTTCATATGTTTTCATCTACATGTTTTTTAGTATTGGGTCTTATATACAGGTTTTCAATCCATTTAGAGTTCATTTTTGTGTATGGTGTTAGGGAGTGTAATAATTTCATCTTACATGCACCTGTGAGTTTATACAGCAGCACCTATTGAAGAGACTTGTCTCTTTTCCATTATATAGGCTTGCCTCCTAAACTCAAAAGCTTTTTGCACAACAAAGGAAACCACAAACAAAATAAAAAGAAGACCCACAGAATGGGAGAAAAATACTAGCAAGCGATGCAACCGACGAGGCATTAACTTTCTAAATCTACAAACAGCTCATGCAACTCAATAATAAAAATAGTAAAAAGAAAACCATCAAAGAATCCAATCAAAAAACTGGGGAGAATACCCATAGAGACATTTCTCTAAAGAAGACACGCTGGTAGACACGAGGTATGTGAAAAGAGCTCAACATTGCTAATTATTAGATGCGTGCAGATCAAAATTACGGTGAGGTATCAGGTCACACCCGTCAGAAGGGCCATCATCAAAAAATCCACAAATGATGGATGCTGGAGAGAGTGTGGAGAAGAGGGGAACTCCCTTACACTCTTGGTGGCGATGGAAATTGGTACAGTCACTATGGAGAACAGTATGGAAGTTCTTTTAAAAAAAAACAACTTAAGAACTACCATACGATCCTGCAATCCCACTGCTGAGCAGATTATCCAGAGAAAACCATGGTTTGAAAGGATACACGCACCCCAGGGTTTGTAACAGCACTGGTTACACTAGCTGGGACGTGGAAGCAACATAAAAGTCCATTGACAGAGAAATGGATAAAGAAGACGTGATACACATACATGATGGAAGATTACTCAGCCAAAGAAAAGAATGAAATAAAGCCATTGGCTGCACGATAGATGGAACTAGAAACTGTTATACTAAAGTCACAGAAAGGCAAATATGACACCGCTTAAATGCAGAATCTAAAAATATGATAGAAACGAACTTATTTACAAAATAGAAACAGATTCTCAGACTTAGGGAACACACTTGTAGTTACCAAAGAGGAAAGGTTCCACGGGGTGGATGGCTTAGCAGTTTGGGATTAACACACACGCACTACAGTATATAAAATAGATAACCCACCAGGACCTACTGTATAAAACAGGGAACTAAACTCAGCATTCTGTAATAACCTAAGTGGGAAATGATTTTGAAAAAGAACAGATGTATGTATAAGTATAACTTAATCACTTCGTCGTACCCCTGAAACTAACAACATTGTTACTCAACTATAGGACTTCCCCGGTGGTCAGATGGTAAAGCGTCTGTTTACAATTCAGGAGACCTGGGTTCGATCCCTGGGTCGGGAAGATCCCCTGGAGAAGGAAATGGCAATCCACTCCAGTAGTATTGCCTGGAAAATCCCATGGACAGAGGAGCCTGGTAGGCTACAGCCCATGGGGTTGCAAAGAGTTGGACACGACTGAGTGTAATATAAAAAAACAATTACAAAAGCAGTTTTGCAAACATTGCTTACTGCCGTAAACTCCAGAGCCCATTCTTCATGCCTAGCTCTAGATTGAGATATATGCACATTATTTATTGTTGCGGTTCAGTTAAGTCGTGTCTGACTCTTTACAGCCCCACAGACTGCAGTACACCAGCCTTCGTTGTCTTCCACTATCTCTTGTAGTTAGGTCAAACTCACGTCCACTGAGTCAGTGATGCCATCCAACCATCTCATCCTCTGCCACCCTCTTCTCCTTTTGCCTTCAATCCTTCCCAGCCTCAGGGAACATTATACGTACATGTATATGTATTGCATGGTTATATCATATGTACATGTTTTAAAAAAACCCTCAAAGTTCTTAGCCTATTATTTTAAATTGATGTTACCAAAAATTTCAGTCCTGTTTTATTATGCCATGCATTTTGGGGGAAATACATCTTCTTCAATACCTTCCTCTACAAGTCAAGCCTACTCACTTTGCATTACATCTGCCGTTAGCTGCTTTCCTTCTGACATCCTGAAGTTTCCTTGATATTCAGTTCTTGCGCCTAATCATTCTTAATTAAGCTTTCCTGCCTGGCATTTTAATGAGACTCAACCAACTCGACAAGCCTTATCCCGACTTCAAGATTCATTCCATCAACTTGTTCAGTGAAGCCCTCTCCTCCACATTTTCTCTTAAAAAAGATAAATGAGAATTCATAAGAGACATCACTTTGCTGACACAGGATCCACATAGCCAAAGCTATGGTGGTTTTTCCAGCAGTCATGTTTGGATGTGAGAGCTGGATCATAAAGAAGGCTGAGCACTAAAGAATTGATACTTTTGAACTGCGGTGTTGGAGAAGACTCTTGAGAGTCCTTTGGACAGGAAGGACAAGAAACCAGTCAACCCTAAATGTTCACTGGAGGGACTGATGCTGAAGCTCTAATACTCTGGCCACTTGATGTGAAGTACCAGCTCATTGGAAAAGACCCTGATTCTGGGAAAGGTTGAGGGCAGGAGGAGAAGGGGGTGAAAGATTGAGATGGTTGCATAGCATCTCCAGATCAATGAACATGAACTTGAGTTAACTCTGGGAGACAGTGAAAGTCAGGGAAGCCTGGTGTGCTGCCGTCCATGGAGTCATAAAGACTCGGACATGACTTAACAGCTGGACAAGAACAAAAGTACAAACCAGGATTAAGCTGAGCGCCACAGAATTGATGCTTTTGGACTGTGGTGTTGGAGAAGACTCTTGAGAATCCCTGGGACTGCAAGGAGATCCAACCAGTCCATCCTAAAGGAAATCAGTCCTGGGTGTTCACTGGAAGGACTGATGTTGAAGCTGAAACTCCAATACTTTGGCCACCTGATGCAAAGAGCTGTCATTTGAAAAGGCCCTGATGCTGGGAAAGATTGAGGGCAGGAGGAGAAGGGGACGGCAGAGGATGAGATGGCTGGACGTCATCACTGACTCGATGGGCATGGGTTTGGGTGAACATCAAAGATTATTCTGAGGTGAAGAAGACCCTAATGATGGGAAAGATTGAAGGCAGGAGGAGAAGGGGACGATAGAGGATGAGATGGCTGGTTGGCATCACTGACTCGATGGGCGTGAGTTTGAGTAAGCTCCAGGAGTCAGTGATGGATAGGGAGGCCTGGCGTGCTGCGGTTCATGGGGTCGCAGTCGGACACGACTGAGTGACTGAACTGAACTTAATTGTGTTTGTGATTGTTATTTTAAAAATCTATGAGATTTAAGATGTAACTGTGACCTAACTAAGAGCGGCCAGAGTGAAAATACAGCCGAAGGCCACCCTGTCGTTCAGGAACAAGAAGCTAATTGCTTCTGATGCCAATTAAGCAGCCTCGGGGGCTCAGTTGGGTCTTTGTTTGATTGGAGAACAGACATAACAAGAACTTGTAACATTACAGCTTACACAAACGGTGAAGATGAGTTCCTACGACTTATTCACGTTGTAGAACAAGAGAACTCCTAAACTGAGACCCAGAGGAACTGGAAAATGGGTTCAAGATTCCTCAGCAAATAATTAATTAACCACAAGGACATAATCAAAATGATGAACCTTGTTCTAATGTTATTCTCCTGCCTTATGTTTCTTTTGACACAAAGGTGAGGCAGATTAGATTATCTGGAATACTAGGCATAATAATAAGTTCCACTCAGAATGGCAACCCACTCCAGGATTCTTGCCTGGAGAATCCCAGGGATAGAGGAGCTTGGTGGGCTGCCATCTATGGGGTCGCACAGAGTCAGACATGACTAAAGCAACTTAGCTGCAGCAGCAGTAGCAGCGATTGCTTACTGGGCTAAGTTCTGCCTACCCAGCTTAACACATGTTATTTACATTTTTTCAACAGTTTTGAGCCTGGTGTGATTATTCCCATTTGACAGAAGCAAATTGAGTCTGGATAAAGATTAAAGATTATTCCCAAAACCCAGAGCTAGAAACTTTTAGAGGATACAGTAACTAAAGGAATATTTCATTGAAAAAGTGAGTATTTTTCCTGGGGATAAATCCAGAAAAGAAGAAAACTAAAAAATTCAGGCACCCCAGTGTTGATGGCAGCACTATTTACAGCAGCTGGGACATGGAAACCACATACATGTCCATCAACAGATGAAAGCTAAAGAAGATACGGTACGTATATAAAATGGAATATTTGCTAAGTCGCTTCAGTCTTGTCCGACTCTGTGTGACCCCATAGACAGCAGCCCACCAAGGCTTCCCCGTCCATGGGATTTTCCAGGCAAGAGTACTGGAGTGGGGTGCCACGGCCTTCTCCAAAAAGAGAATATTATGTAGCCATAAAAATAAGGAAATAATGCCATTTGCAGGAACATGGATGGACCTAGTGATGATCATACCGAATGAAGTAAGTCAGAGAAAAGACAAATATCATGTGATACTGGTTGCATGTGGAATCTAAAATATGACACAAATTACTGTGTTAGTTGCTAAGTCATGTCCGACTCTTTGTGACTCCACGGACTGTATCCCGCCAGGCTCCTCTGTCCATGGGATTCTCCAGGCAAGGATACTGGAGTGGGTTGCCATTTCCTTCTCCAGGGGATCTTCCCAACTCAGGGATGGAACCAGGGTGTCCAGCCTTGCAGGCAGATTCTTTACTGTGTGAGCCACCAGGGAAGTCCCACAAACTAATTAATCTATGAAACAGATATAGATGCACAGACACAGACAAACTTGTGGTGATGAAAATAGAAAGGGAAGAGGAGAATAAATTAGGAGATTTGGGGTTAACATATACACACTACTGTATATAAAATAGATAACCAAGGACCCACCATATAGCACAGAGAACTGTACTGAATAATTCACAATAACCTTCAAAGGAAAAGAGTCTGAAAAAAAGTGGATGCATATAGGCATGACTGGATCACTGTGTTGCACACCAGAAACTAACACAACGTTATCAATCAACTATTTCATTTTTTAAGTCAGTATTTCATTTTTACGAATTCTAGCAGAGCCTGGCAGGCTGCTGTCTATGGGGTCACTAAGAGTCGGACACGATTGAGCGACTTCACTTTCACTTTTCACTTTCATGCATTGGAGAAGGAAATGGCAACCCACTCCAATGTTCTTGCCTGGAGAATCCCAGGGACGGGGGAGCCTGGCGGGCTGCCGTCTATGGGGTCATGCAGAGTCGGACACGACTGAAGCGACTTAGCAGCCGCAGCAGCAGCATAAAAGTCCATAAAATATTCTGCAGATTTTCAGCAGGCAGATATTTTTTGTCACCCTTCTCTTTCATGCTAAGAGTTCCCAATTCCATTGTCCCGTTGTCATTTTTACCCTGATGCACACACATACACACACACACACACTCACACACACACAAATGTGTATTATATTACTCTAGCCTTCAATCTGTTAACTAAATCCTAGTGGAAATTTCTATTTTCCCCTTTTAAGCAATTTGAGGAGCCTGGTAGGCTGAAGTCCATGGGGTCGCTAAGAGTCGGAAACGACTGAGCAACTTCACTTTCACTTTTCACTTTCCAGCATTGGAGAAGGCAATGGCAACCCACTCCAGTGTTCTTGCCTGGAAAATTCCAGGGACAGGAGAGCCTGGTGGGCTGCCGTCTATGTGGTCGCACAAAGTTGGACACGACTGAAGTGACTTAGCAGCAGCAGCAGCAAGCAATTTGTAAATCTTCACGTGTAGATATAAAGACTCTTGACTATGGAATACATCATGATGTTCACGCTGGTAAGTCTATCATCCCATTAAAAATTAATTTAAATAGAATATGCATAAGGAATAAGGTCCCACTGTAGAGCATAGGGAAGTATAATCAATTCCCTGGTGGCTCAGAGGTTAAAGCGTCTGCCTCTGATGTGGGAACCCCGGGTTCGATCCCTGGGTCGGGAAGATCCCCTGGAGAAGGAAATGGCAATCCACTCCAGTATTCTTGCCTGGAGAATCCCATGGGCGGAGAAGCCTAGTAGGTTACAGTCCACGGGGTCGCAAAGAGTCGGACACGACTGAGCGACTTCACCTTCCCTCACCTGTGATAACTCACAATGGAAAGGAATATGAAAAAGAATGGAAAAGAATATATATAAGTGTGTGCATATATTTTTATATACTTATATATATGCACACACACAGTTAGCTACAAACTGGCACTTGTCATCCACCTCTACAAGGATTAAATCAAGTGCTGCTGCAAGCTGCCGACCTTCAACCTCCCCTGAAAGGAGGTCAGGGTGGAGAGCAGAAACAAGGCATTCTGGGAAAGCTGGCAGGTCTTCAGATAGTTAGATAGTTTCAGGAGCTGGTTTTATGAGCCCAGTTCTTGTGGCTCATCTCATATCTAGAAAAGCACTAAATTCCTTCAGGGTGGAAGGAATTTAGTGGAACCTTCTGCAAAAAGTAAGTGCCTGCCTTTACCAAAATGATATATATACTGACTTTCCCCTTTGCCTCTTTGGAGTATCTTTCAGAGCTATCAAAGCTGCTGTCTCTGGGGCTCAGCCTTAGGCAAACAAAACTTATCATCTGGCAACGCTCATTTTGTGCATTGAAGTCTACAATACATATACATAACTGAGTCATTTTGCCATGTAGAAGAAATTAACACAACACTGCAAATCTACTTTCATAAAATTTTTAAAAATATGAAAAATGCAGAAAAAATTAACTTAAAGATGCTAGTTGAGCCGCCTGACATTATTGATCAAGAACATATTCACAGGGTATCTATTATATTCCAGTTCTGGATTTTATAGTGTAGGTAGAAAGTCTGTTACGATATTGGCTTGAGGTTGACAGTATTATGCTAGTCACAATATCTATACTGCTTGAACCTCATGAGTATTCCTGCCTGGAGAATCCCAAGGACAGAGGAGCCTGGAGGGCTATAGTCCACGGGGGTCACAAACAGCTGGACATGAATGAGGTGACTTAGCATTCACACATGCCTGAGTGAAAACAGACCTTTATTTTTTTTTCTTAATATTTATTGTTATTTATGTGGCTGTGCTGGGTCTCTGCTACAGTATAAGCACACTTGGTTGTGGGAAGCGGAATCTTGCTCCCTGAATATGGATCAAATTGGGGCCACGTCCATTGGTAGTGCAGAGTCTTAGCCACTGGACCCCCAGAGAAGTCCCAAGATAGAACTTTATTTTTACATTTTTTAATGTACTTTTTAATTGGAGGAAATTTGCTTTCCAATGTTGTGTTGGTTTCTAGAGCTGGAGGCATCAGACTTTGTGAACATTAGACTATACTACAAAGCTACAGTCATCAAGACAGTATGGTACCAGCCAAAACAGAACTTTAAAAAAACATCTTTCTGGCTATTTATGCTTGCAACTTCCTCCCTAAAGCTCAGTAACTTTTTTCTCTCTAGCTTTAGACATAAGAATGAGGTTAAGTCATCTCCATAAAAAGATGACTATCCAAGTGGGCAGATTGTGAGGAAGTATACTGCACAGACGGAGAAGGCAATGGCACCCCACTCCAGTACTCTTGCCTGGAAAATCCCATGGACAGAGGAGCCTGGTAGGCTGCAGTCCATGGGGTCACTAAGAGTCGGACATGGCTGAGCAACTTCACTTTCACTTTTCGCTTTCATACATTGGAGAAGGAAATGGCAGCCCACTTTAGTACTCTTGTCTGGAGAATCCCAGGAACGGGGGAGCCTGGTTGGCTTCCATCTATGGAATCGCACAGAGTCAGATAGAACTGAAGTGACTTAGCAGCAGCAGCAGCATACTGCACAGAGAAGAGGGCTTGGTCCACAGAGATTGAGGACTTGGTCCATAGAGATGTGGGCATGGTCCACAGAGATGCAGGCTTTGTCCACTGAGATGCAGGCTTGGTCCACTGAGATGCAAGCTTGTTCCACTGAGATGCAGGCTTGGTCCACTGAGATGTGGGCTTGGTCCACAGAGATGCAGATTTGGGCTACTGAGATGGGGGTTTGGTCCAATGAGATGGGGACTTGGTCCACACAGATGCAGGCTTGGCCCACAGAAATGAAGACTTCATCCACAAAGATGTGGGCTTGGTCCACAGAGATGCAGGCTTGGTCCACAGAGACTGAGGACTTGGTCCATACAGATGTGGGCATGGTCTACAGAAACACAGGCTTGGTTTGAGTTTGAGTAAGCTCCAGGAGTCAGTGATGGATAGGGAGGCCTGGCGTGCTGCGGTTCATGGGGTCGCAGTCGGACACGACTGAGTGACTGAACTGAACTTAATTGTGTTTGTGATTGTTATTTTAAAAATCTATGAGATTTAAGATGTAACTGTGACCTAACTAAGAGCGGCCAGAGTGAAAATACAGCCGAAGGCCACCCTGTCGTTCAGGAACAAGAAGCTAATTGCTTCTGATGCCAATTAAGCAGCCTCGGGGGCTCAGATGGGTCTTTGTTTGATTGGAGAACAGACATAACAAGAACTTGTAACATTACAGCTTACACAAACGGTGAAGATGAGTTCCTACGACTTATTCACGTTGTAGAACAAGAGAACTCCTAAACTGAGACCCAGAGGAACTGGAAAATGGGTTCAAGATTCCTCAGCAAATAATTAATTAACCACAAGGACATAATCAAAATGATGAACCTTGTTCTAATGTTATTCTCCTGCCTTATGTTTCTTTTGACACAAAGGTGAGGCAGATTAGATTATCTGGAATACTAGGCATAATAATAAGTTCCACTCAGAATGGCAACCCACTCCAGGATTCTTGCCTGGAGAATCCCAGGGATAGAGGAGCTTGGTGGGCTGCCATCTATGGGGTCGCACAGAGTCAGACATGACTAAAGCAACTTAGCTGCAGCAGCAGTAGCAGCGATTGCTTACTGGGCTAAGTTCTGCCTACCCAGCTTAACACATGTTATTTACATTTTTTCAACAGTTTTGAGCCTGGTGTGATTATTCCCATTTGACAGAAGCAAATTGAGTCTGGATAAAGATTAAAGATTATTCCCAAAACCCAGAGCTAGAAACTTTTAGAGGATACAGTAACTAAAGGAATATTTCATTGAAAAAGTGAGTATTTTTCCTGGGGATAAATCCAGAAAAGAAGAAAACTAAAAAATTCAGGCACCCCAGTGTTGATGGCAGCACTATTTACAGCAGCTGGGACATGGAAACCACATACATGTCCATCAACAGATGAAAGCTAAAGAAGATANAGGATACAGTAACTAAAGGAATATTTCATTGAAAAAGTGAGTATTTTTCCTGGAGATAAATCCAGAAAAGAAGAAAACTAAAAAATTCAGGCACCCCAGTGTTGATGGCAGCACTATTTACAGCAGCTGGGACATGGAAACCACATACATGTCCATCAACAGATGAAAGCTAAAGAAGATATGGTACGTATATAAAATGGAATATTTGCTAAGTCGCTTCAGTCTTGTCCAACTCTGTGTGACCCCATAGACAGCAGCTCACCAGGCTCCCCCGTCCATGGGATTTTCCAGGCAAGAGTACTGGAGTGGGGTGCCATGGCCTTCTCCAAAAATAGAGTATTACATAGCCATAAAAATAAGGAAATAATGCCATTTGCAGGAACATAGATGGACCTAGTGATGATCATACCGAATGAAGTAAGTCAGAGAAAAGACAAATATCATGTGATACTGGTTGCATGTGGAATCTAAAATATGACACAAATTACTGTGTTAGTTGCTAAGTCATGTCCGACTCTTTGTGACTCCATGGACTGTATCCCGCCAGGCTCCTCTGTCCATGGGATTCTCCAGGCAAGAGTACTGGAGTGGGTTGCCATTTCCTTTCCAGGGGATCTTCCCAACCCAGGGATGGAACCAGGGTCTCCAGCCTTGCAGGCAGATTCTTTACTGCTGTCTCTTATACACATCTCTCTGAGCCACCAGGGAATCCCCAGGTCAGTAGGTGCCCAATATGCTACTGGAGATCAGTGGAGAAATAACTCGAGAAAGAATGAAGGGATGGAGCCAAAGCAAAAAACACACCCAGTTGTGGATGTGACTGGTGATAGAAGCAAGGTCTGATGCTGTAAAGAGCAATATTGCATAGGAACCTGAAATTTTAGGTCCAAGAATTAAGGCAAATTGGAAGTGATCCAACAGGAGATGGCAAGAGTGAACAATGACATTCTAGGAATCAGCAAACTAAAATGGACTGAAATGGGTGAATTTAACTCAGGTGACCATTATATCTACCACTGCAGGCAGGAATCTCTTAGAAGAAATGGAGTAGCCATCATGGTCAACAAAAGAGTCTGAAATGCAGTACTTGGATGCAATCTCAAAAACGACAAAATGATCTCTGTTCATTTCCAAGGCAAATGCTTCAGTATCACAGTAATCCAAGTCTATGCCCCAACCAGGAATGCTGAAGAAGCTGAACAGTTCCATGAAGACCTAAAAGACCATCTAGAACTAACACCACAAAAAGATGTCCTTTTATTATAGGGGGTGGGGACACAAAAGTAGGAAGTCAAGAAATACCTGGAGTAAGAAAAAATTTGGCCTTGGAGTACAGAGGGAAGCAGGGCAAAGTTTAATAGAGTTCTGCCAAGAGAACATACTGATCATAGCAAACACCCTTTCCAACAACACAAGAGAAGACTCTAAACATGGACATCACTAGATGGTCAACACCAAAACCAGATTGATTATATTCCTTGCAGCCAAAGATGGAGAAGCTCTATACAGTCAGAAAAAAACAAGACCTGGAATTGACTGTGGCTCAGATAATGAACTCCTTATTGACAAATTAAGACTTAAATTGAATGAAGTAGGGAAAACCACTAGACCATTCAGGTATAACCTAAATCAAATGCCTTATGACTATACAGTGGAAGTGAGAAATAGATTTAAGGAACTAGATCTGATAGAGAGAGTGCCTGATGAACTATGGACAGAGGTTCATGACCTTGTACAGGAGACAGGGATTAAGACCATCCCCAAGAAAAAGAAATGTAAAAAAGCGAAATGGCTGCCTGAGGAGGTCTTATAAATAGCTGTGAAAAGGAGAGAGGTGAAAAGCAAAGGAGAAAAGGAAAGATATACAAATTTGAATGCAGAGTTCCAAAAATAGCAAGGAGAGATAAGAAAGCCTTCCTCAGCAATCAAGGCAAAGAAATAAGGAAAACAATAGAATAGGAAAGACTAGAGATCTCATCAAGAAAATTAGACATACCAAGGGAACACTTCATGCAAAGATGGGTTCGATAAAGGACAGAAATGGTATGGACCGAACTGAAGCAGAAGATATTAGGAAGAGGTGGAAAGAATACACAGAAAAACTATACAAAAAAGATCTTCACAACCAAAATAATCATGATGGTGTGATCATTCACACTCACCTAGACCCAGACATTCTGGAATGTGAAGTCAAGTGGGCCTTAGGAAGTATCACTACAAACAAAGCTAGTGGAGGTGATGGAATTCCAGTTGAGCTATTTCAAATCCTGAAAGATGATGCTGTAAAAGAGCTGTACTCAATATGCTAGCAAATTTGGAAAAGTCAGCAGTGGCCACAGGGCTGGAAAAGGTCAGTTTTCATTCCAATCCCAAAGAAAGGCAATGCCAAAGAATACTCAAACAACCGCACAATTGCACTTATCACACACACTAGGAAAGTAATGCTCATAATTCTCCAAGCCAGTCATCAGCAAAACATGAACTGTGAACTTCCAGATGTTCAAGCTGGTTTTAGAAAAGGCAGAGGAACCAGAGATCAAATTGCCAACACTGCTGGATCATCAAAAAAGCAAGAGACTTCCAGAAAAACATCTATTTCTGCTTTATTGGCTATGCAAAAGCCTTTGACTATGTGGATCACAATAAACTGTGGTAAATTCTGAAAGAGATGGGAATACCAGACCACCTGACCTGCCTCTTGAGAAACCGATATGCAGGTCAGGAAGCAACAGTTAGAACTGGACATGGAACAACAGACTGGTTCTACATTGGGAAAGGAGTACCTCAAGGCAGTATATTGTCACCCTGATTATTTAACTTATATGCAGAGTACATCATGAGGAACACTGGGCTGGAAGAAGCACAAGCTTGAATCAAGATTGCCAGAAGAAATATCAATAACCTCAGATATGCAGATGACACCACCCTTATGGCAGAAAGTAAAGAGGAACTAAAAAGCCTCTTGATGAAAGTGAAGGAGGAGAGTGAAAAAGCTGGCTTAAACTCAACATTCAGAAAATGAAGATCATGGCACCTGGTTCCATCACTTCAGGCGAAATAGATGGGGAAGCAGTGGAAACAATGTCAGACTTTATTTTGGGGGGCTCCAAAATCACTGCAGATGGTAATTGCAGCCATGAAATTAAAAGACGCTTACTCCTTGGAAGGAAGTTATGACCAACCTAGACAGCATATTAAAAACCAGAGACATTACTTTGCCAACAAAGATCTGTCAGGTCAAGGCTATGGTTTCTCCAGTAGTTATGTATGGATATGAGAACTGGATTATAAGGAAAGCTGAGCACTGAAGAATTGTTGCTTTTGAACTATGGTGTTGTAGAAGACTCTTGAGAGTCCCTTGGACTGCAAGGCGATCCAACCAGTCTATCCTAAAGGAGATCAGTCCTGGGTGTTCATTGTAAGGACTGATGCTGAGGCTGAAACTCCAATATTTTGGCCACCTGATGTGAAGAGCTGACTCATTTGAAAAGACCCTGATGCCAGGAAAGATTGAAAGCAGGAGGAGAAAGGGACGATAGAGGATGAGAAGTTTGGATGGCATCACAGACTCAGTGGACATGGGTTTGGGTAGACTCTGGCAGTTGGTGATGGACAGGGATGCCTGGCTGCTGCGNAGAGCTGACTCATTTGAAAAGACCCTGATGCCGGGAAAGATTGAAAGCAGGAGGAGAAAGGGACGATAGAGGATGAGAAGTTTGGATGGCATCACAGACTCAGTGGACATGGGTTTGGGTAGACTCTGGCAGTTGGTGATGGACAGGGATGCCTGGCTGCTGCGGTTTATGAGGTCGCAAAGAGTCGGACATGACTGAGTGACTGAACTGAACTGAACTGCCTTGACACCACCAAAGCCTTTAACATCACTTCATGGGAAATAGATGGGGAAGCAGTGGAAACAATGTCAGACTTTATTTTTGGGGGCTCCAAAATCACTGCATGTCCAATGAGATGGGGACTTGGTCCACAGAAATGCAGGCTTGGCCCACTGAGATTGGGACTTGGTCCAATGAGATGAGGACTTAGTCCACAGAGATGCAGGCTTGGCCCACAGAAATAAAGACTTCTTCCACAGAGATGTGGGCTTGGTCCACAGAGATGCCAACTCAGTCCATAGAGATGACTCGGTCCTCAGAGACGCTGAATTGGTCCACAGAGATGTCAGCTTGGACCACATTCCTGTACATCATCGGTGCATAAAAATGATCCAGTCTGTAACTGAGAAGGGTGGGATGGAGTGGACGATAGGAGGGAGGTTCAAGAGGGAGAGGACATATGTATACCTATGGCTGATTCATGTAGATGTATGGCGGAAACCAAGACAATATTGTTAAGGCAATTATCCTGCAATTAAAAATAAACACTTAAAATATGATTCAGTTTGTGAAAATGATTTGAGGCTTTACCTGGTCGTTTGCCATCAGGGGTTCTGACTAATGTTCGCAGGTGCCTGCTTGGGGCTTGATATTTGGCAGCTCCACTGTCTGTCACTCCGTCTGATCACGCAAAGCGACAGGAATGTGCACCATGAAAGGACTGATGCCCACTGCAAGCTGAATCCATTACAAATCCTACAGACTTCTCTTCTGTCTACCTCATTAGGTAATGACATTATTGGAAAATCCTGTCAGAACATAACTCCTCCTGTGTACTGAGTCTTTTGCCCTAAAGTCTATTATTAGGCTTGTTTAAGATAAATGCATCACTGTGAATAGTTACCTCTGCTCACCAGCCAATTCATGAATTATTACCTCAAAGATTTTTTGCATACAGATTTGCAAGTGAATGCCACAGAATGCATTATTTTTCTGGATATGAAAAGTTTTTCTCATTGACAAAGGGGATCTAAGAGCAATCAACGTTACCTACAGTTTTATACTGAGTTTATAGACAAATCAGTTAGCATGGGTGATGCCTGTGTATGTGTGTGTATTAAATATTTGATGCAGTTATGATTACAGAGATTTAAAAAGACTTTGACAGTGCACTGGAGTTGGGTTAGATGCAAAATGCAGGAGGGGAAAAAGGAGAACTTTCTAAATTGAAGGAAGATAAAAATGAATGGAATTCTGCCATTTGCAACAACGTGGATGGACCTAAAGATTATCATGGTGAGTGAAGTTAAGTCCGAGGGAGAAGGACAAATACATACGATATCATTTATGTGTTGAACCTAAAAAAAATAAAGCAAATGAATGTATGTGTAAAAACAGAAACAGACTCACAGATACAGAAAATAAACTAGTGGTCACCAGTTGGGAGATTGAGACCAGAGGAGGATTATTTGGGATTAAGAGGGACCGACTACTATGTACAAAATAAACAACCATTGCATTGGGAATAGACTGCATATAGCCAAAGATTTTCATTGGCAAGTCAGACTTTCAGCTGTCACAAAATTCACCTTTTCTAGTGGCAGAATTTCACAGAGGTTTATTGGAAAATACTGCCAAAAATGAGCTGGTTTTATTTGCAATCTCACTGCAACTGTTTTCCTTAAAATTTTAATAGCTATAAACTGATGCACCAAGTTTACAAAACTTAAAAAAAAATTGTAAAAAGTGAAGTACATGTATACTCCCAGAGGTATCTGTAACACCGTGCTGAATCTACTTCCATTCGTTTTTTCAGATGTTCCAGGCCACACACACACACACACACACACACACATACACATACACACACGTTTGTTCAGTTGCTCAGTTGTGTCCGACACTTTGCAGCCCCATGGAGTGTAGCCCATCAGGCTCCTCTTTCCATGGGATTTCCCAGGCGGGAATACTGGAGTGGGTTGCCATTTCCTTCTTTAAGATAATTGAAATTAAAATTTCATATACTTTAATAAGATGTATTAATATTTTTTAAAGTGTTTTTTTTAAGTGAAACATTTTTAAAGTCTTTCTTGCATGTGTTACAATATTGCTTCTGCTTTATGTTTTGGTTTCTTGGCCACAGGGCATGAGGGATCTTTGCTCCCTGACCATGGACCAAATTGCTACCTCCTCATTGGAAGGCAAGGTGTTAAGCAGTAGACCACCAGGGAAGTTCCTAATAAGGTGCATGTTAATCATAAAATGGACAATACTTTTGTTTTCCATGGGTTTATTAGATATGCGTTGCACTCCTTGCTTGCACGCTTAGTTATATCCAACAACTCTTTGCACCTCCATGGACTGTAGCCCACCAGGCTCCTCCATCCATGGGATTCTCCAGGCAAGAATACTGGAGTGGGTTGCCATTTCCTCCTCCAGGGGATCTTCCCAAAATACGACTACCACTATCCCCAAAGCAAAGAACAGAACCTGAGCAGGACTTCACAAGCCTACATCTTGCTAAAGAGATGTCTACTTCCCATAGAGATATCAGGTACTGCTGCTGCTAAGTCGCTTCAGTCGTGTCTGACTCTGTGTGACCCCATAGACGGCAGCCCACCAGGCTCCCCTGTCCCTGGGATCCTCCAGGCAGGAGTACTGGAGTGGGTTGTCATTTCCTTCTCCAATGCATGAAAGTGAAAAGTGAAAGTGAAGTCACTCAGTCGTGTCTGACCCTCAGTGACCCCATGGACTGCAGCTCACCAGGCTTCTCCATCCATGGGATTTTCCAGGCAGGAGTACTGGAGTGGGGTGCCACTGCCTTCTCCGATAGAGATGTCTACTGTCTTTCAAACAGCAACTTTCTCCCCCTGAGATTTAACACCAAGGAAATGATTCTGCACGTTTCTTTTAACTGCAGATGTCTCGGCTCATCGTTATAGTGGAGACATTCAACTGTGAAAGGAGATTAGGGGTGATGTAGCAAAAAGTGATTCATGTCCATCATTTCAGAGATGTGCTTATAGGAAATAGTTTCCATGTATTTTCTCAATCAGAGCTTCGCAGCTGGCTCACTGGAATCTGCCTGCCAATGCCAGAGACGCAGGTTTGATCCCTCAGTCACGAGGATCCCCTGGGCTACAGTCCATTGGGTCCCAAAGAGTCAGACACGACTTAGGGACGATACAATAACAAGAACAAATTTATTCATTCCGCTGTTAGTAGACACCCGTATTGTTTTGCGATTTTAGCAATTACATATGTTATAAAAAACTCTTCAGCTCATATAAGTCAACAACAAACAGAAAACAAACAACCCCCCCAAAAAAAAAAATAGACAGAAGACCTAAATAGACCTTTTTCCCAAGAAGACATACAAATGGCTGAGAGACACATGAAAAGCTGCTCGACATCACTAATTACTGGAGAAATGCAAGTCAAACAGACAATGAGGAATCACCTCACACTTTAATAATTCTCTTGATTACAGTGTCTCAGTTCAGTTCAGTTCAGTCGCTCAGTCGTGTCCAACTCTTTGCAACCCCATGAATCGCAGCACACCAGGCCTCCCTGTCCATCACCAACTCCTGGAGCTCACTCAGACTCACATCCATCGAGTCCATGATGCCATCCAGCCATCTCATCCACGGTCGTCCCCTTCTCCTCCTGCCCCCAATCCCTCCCAGCATCAGCGTCTTTTTCAATGAGTCAACTCTTCTCATGAGGTGGCCCAAGTACTGGAGTTTCAGCTTTAGCATCATTCCCTCCAAAGCATCAATTCTTCGGGACTCAGCCTTCTTCACAGTCCAACTCTCACATCCATACATGACCACAGGAAAAACCATAACCTTGACTAGACAGATCTTACTCGGCAAAGTAATGTCTCTGCTTTTGAATATACTATATAGGTTGGTAATAACTTTTCTTCCAAGGAGTAAGCGTCTTTTAATTTCATGGCTGCAGTGTCTACAAACGAAAAATACTAGAGAGGGTGTGGAGAAAAGGGAACTCTCTTACTCTTTTGGTGGGAATGCAAATTGGTATAGCCATGATAGGGAACACAATGGAGATTCCTTAGAAAAGTAAAGGTAGAATTACTATCTGATACCAGAATCCTGGCCATACATCCAGAGGAAACAGTAACTTAAAAAGATACATGCACCCCAGTGTCCATAGCAGCATCACTCACAATAGCCAAAGTCAGGGAAACAAGTCGAATGCCCTTTGACAGAAGAAAGGGTGAAAAAGTTGTGGTACATATACATGGTGGGATATTACTCAGCCATAAAAAAGAATGAGAGAAAGCTTTTTACAGCAACACGGATGAATCACAGTGACTTGAGTAAGGCAGAGAGAGAAAGAAAATTATCCCATGGTATCACTTGTATGTGGAATGTAAAATATGACATAGATGAATTTATCCAAGAAACAGATTCACAGACCTGGAGAAAAGATGTGTGGTGGGTGACAGTCTATGAGGTCATAAAGTCGGGTAAAACTGAGCACACAAGCTAAGCTAAGCTAAGCTAAGTCGCTTCAGTTGTGTCCGACTCTGTGCGACCCCATAGACGGCGGCCCACCAGGCTCCCCCATCCCTGGGATTCACCAGGCAAGAACACTGGAGTGGGTTGCCATTTCCTTCTCCAAGCTCGTAAGCACATTATAAATTATGTTAGGAATAGAGCCAGTCAACACGGTTATAAAAGCATCCTAAGGTCTTGCTGGTTTTCATGAAGCCAGGCAAACATAATGAAATAGGTTAATCTGTTGTGCAAATATACATATACGAATCCTAAAATATCATTAAGCAAAAAATCCTATGTGGTCCCACAGTTGAGGGAGCGGGGAAGATAAATGAACTAAAAATCGTTCAGTCGTGTTCGACTCTTTGTGAACCCCATGGACTGTAGCCCGCCAGGCTCCTCGATCCATGGGATTCTCCAGGCAGGAATACTGGAGTGGGTTGGCATTCCCTTCTCCAGGGGAAGATAAAGTAGGAGAGAAACTGGAACATCATTTCTCAAGAGCAGTATCTGTTAGGTTTCAAACTCACTTCTTCACTGTGTTCCCTAGGATGTGCAGGCCCATCAAGTCAAGAAGCATACAAGAGGGATCCTCCTTGGACTGGAGTCTCCCACAAATGAGGAACAAGCTGTGATGATTACTACAACGCATAAACAGATGGCCCACTCAGATGTGTACCATAGGTTTAAGTTCCTTCCTTGATGTGTGTGCAAATCATGGCTTGANCACTGTGTTCCCTAGGATGTGCAGGCCCATCAAGTCAAGAAGCATACAAGAGGGATCCTCCTTGGACTGGAGTCTCCCACAAATGAGGAACAAGCTGTGATGATTACTACAACGCATAAACAGATGGCCCACTCAGATGTGTACCATAGGTTTAAGTTCCTTCCTTGATGTGTGTGCAAATCATGGCTTGATCATGAATCCATGGTGCATCACGCATCCTAGAGTTAATATAGGTGAGCAGTTCATACGGGTTTTGTGGTTTTACTTGCTAAGTCCTGTCCGACTCTTGCAGCCCCATGGATTGTAGGCTCCTCTGTCCATGGGATTCTCAGAGCAAGATTACTGGAGTGGGTTCCCATTTCCTTCTCCAGGAGATCTTCCCGACCCAGGAATCGAACCTGGGTCTCCTGCATTGCAGGCAGATTATGTACTGACTGAGCTACGAGGGAAGCCCGTAGTTCATATGGTTAATAGATACAGGTTCAGTTCAGTTCAGTTCAGTCGCTCAGTTGTGTCCGACTCTTTGCGACCCCCTGAATCGCAGCACGCCAGGCCTCCCTGTTCATCACCATCTCCCGGAGTTCACCCAGACTCACATCCATCGAGTCAGTGATGCCATCCAGCCATCTCATCCTCGGTCGTCCCCTTCTCCTCCTGCCCCCAATCCCTCCCAGCATCAGAGTCTTTTCCAATGAGTCAACTCTTCGCATGAGGTGGCCAAAGGACTGGAGTTTCAGCTTTAGCATCATTCCTGCCAAGGAAATCCAGGGTTGATCTCCTTCAGAATGGACTGGTTGGATCTCCTTGCAGTCCAAGGGACTCTCAAGAGTCTTCTCCAACACCTAGTTGGTTAATGGTTAATAACTGCTAAAAAGTGGTGCTAGTGGTAAAGACTCTGCCTGCCTAATGCTGGAGGCATGAGGGACATGGGTTCGATCCCTGGATTGGGAAGATCCCCTCAAGGAAGGCATGGCAAGCCACTCCAGTATCCTTGCCTGGAGAATCCCATGGACAAAGGAACCTGGCAGGCTACAGTCCATAAAGTCACAAAGAGTCAGACACGACTGAAGTGACTTAGCAAGCATGAATAACTGATAATAATGTTAGTAGTTAATAATATAGGTTAACACTTAATACAGTTAATAGAAATGAACCAGGGTCAAACTATTTTAACAGGTATGTTCCTATGCTTCTGTCATAAAAAACATGAGTTTTTACATTTCCCAAATATGTATCAGATACCTCAAACGCCATTACTTGGCATTTTGTTTTTTCACCCCCCGACAAAGGAACACAGTCTGAATATTTAGCTCTTTCACTGAAATTATGTAAATTTTTTTTTTTTTTCATTCCAATACTGTCTCCAAACTGTAGCTAAGAGACTGGGAAGGTGATTTCAATAGAACTTTCCTTTGGAGAAACATCCCCATCCTGAACCATGGCTGATTCATGTCAATGTATGGCAAAAACCACTACAATATTATAAAGTAATTAGCCTCCAATTAAAATAAATAATTTTTTTTAAAAGAACTCCATTTCAGTAGGATACTTGATAATTAAATAAGTTTGAGATTCCTAAACCATCGTGTCTAAAGGAAATCTTTCAAGGATGTTGACGTGCTTGTCATGGAAATATTGAGAAACAGGCTTTTTAGTCACCAGTTGTTTCCCATTGGTTGTATCCTCGCCATTGGAAATTACCTGTCTTATCAAGCTGCTGCTGCTGCTGCTAAGTCGCTTCAGTCGTGTCCGACTCTGTACGACCCCAGAGACAGCAGCCCACCAGGCTCTTCCATCCCTGGGATTCTCGAGGCAAGAACACTGGAGTGGGTTGCCATGTCCTTCTCCAATGCATGAAAGTGAAGAGTGAAAGTGAAGTCGCTCAGTCGTGTCTGCCTCTTAGCGACCCCATGGACTGCAGCCCACC
>SJYT01015489.1:0-23632 GCA_006410635.1 Cephalophus harveyi | reverse complement strand
CATCACCAAAAGCCAAGATAATGCAATTTTTTAATTTTTTTCCCCCCTGAATGAAGAAAAAGTCATTCAAGACCTACAGTTATTCCTATGTTTTCATGTATAATGTCTGGTCCTCCATTTGACCTGATTAGGTACTTGAAGGCATTTTAAAAAATGACATCAGCAAAAGCCAAGAGAAATAACGATAAAACAGCAATGAAGAATGATCATATTGTCGTATCTGAAAATGACAAAATACAAAACTGTTTTCAAGATTTCTTTTTCCCGCCCCTACCCCCACCCCCTGTTAATCATTTTTAAGGTCTTTATTGAACTTGTTACAGTGTTTCTTCTGATATTTATGTTGTGGTTCTGTGACCTCCAGGTATGTGGGATTCAGCTCCCCAATCAAGGACTGAACCCAACACACGCTGTGTCTGTTACAAGAGTTCTAGCAAAAATGTTCACTGTGGGGCTTTCCCGGTGGCTAAGTGGATAAAAATCCGCCTGCCAAGGCAGCAAATGTGGGTCTTATCCCTGGTCCTGGAAGATCCAGCATGCCATGGAACAAATAAGCCGGTGGACCACAAGTACTGCACTTCCAGAGCCTGGGAGCTGTAAGTACCGAGCGCAGAGGCTGCAACCGCTGAAGCCCGAATTTCCTAGAGCCCGTGTTTCACAGCCGGAAAAGCCACAGCAATGAGAAGCCTGTACATCACAGCTAGAGAGTACCCCTGCTCACCAAGACCAGGGGAAGCCCCGCTCACAGCAACGCAGCACAGCCCCAAATAAATGCAATCATTTTTAAAAGTGCTTCCTTTTTACAACTGGTAAAAACCATGAGAATGTCTATCTTTATTATCACCTTCTCAAGCTGATATCTAGGAGGGGAAAGGCAGTCTTGTTTCCAGGGGCGATGAATATAAACGTTCAACTAAGTGTGGGATTCTCAAAAAGGGAAACAAACTGTAAAGATTGCAGTTTAAAGCATTCATCATCAGAATGCATTCATTTAGTAGATTTCTTATGTAGAAAGATTCACAAGCCAGCGTAACTATAAATCATTTCACTGCCATAAATGTAATGATAGATCATTTCCGCGTGAACATCTGCTGTGTGACATTGCTTTTATATTAAGAGCGGATGTAAAAATTCACGGACTTCCCTGGTGATTCTGGTGGTAATGAATCTGCCTGCAATGCTGGACACCTAGGTTCGATTCCTGGGTTGGGAAGATCCCCTGGAGAAGGGAAGTGGCAACCCACCTCAGTATTCTTGCCTGGAGAATCGCATGGATGGAGGAGCCTGGTGGGTTACAGTCCGCAGAGTTGCAAAGACTACGAAACAGCCATGTTTATGATTTAATGTATCAATTAATATCATAGTATCTAAAAAGTGTGTAGAAGTTTGTCTTTTCCCCTTATTTATGTTCATTCAGGAAAATGCCTGCAGCTTGCTAAATGGCTGCAGATCTCTTGGGGAAACAAACAAGGGTAGACGAGTTTTATCATACACCCGTGAATTAATTACAGGCTCTTTGCTCAATAATGCTCCTTCCTCAGTGAAAAAGTCCTGCGCCAATAAGTTGCTATGACTCTGAACTCTGGCTAAGATCTGTGATCCCTTATGATACTGATTTATGGTTTTGCCAGGAAGAGCTAGAAAATTCCCCTCTTTAAGTATCGAGCAGCAGTTATTTGGTTCCGACAAACCTAGACAGCATATTAAAAAGCAGAGACATCATTTTGGCAACAAAGGTCCGTCTAGTCAAAGCTATGGCTTTCCCAGGAGTCACGTATGGATGTGAGAGCTGGACTATAAAGAAGGCTGAGAGCCAAAGAATGGATGCTTCTGAACTGTGGTGTTGGAGAAGACTCATGAGAGTCCCTTGGACTGCAAGGGGATCCAACCAGTCCATCCTAAAGGAGATCAGTCCTGGGTGTTCATTGGAAGGACTGATGCTGAAGCTGAAGCTCCAATCCTTTGTCCACCTGCTGCGAAGAACTGACTCATTGGAAAAGACCCTGATGCTGGGAAAGATTGAGGGCAGGAGGAGAAGGGGGTGACAGAGGATGAGATGGTTGGATGGCAACACTGACTCGATGGACGTGAGTCTGAGTGAACTCCAGGAGATGGTGATGGACAGGGAAGCCTGGAGTGTTATAATCCACGGGGTCGCAAAGAGCTATACACAACTTAACAAGTGACCAAGAAGAACAATTAAGTTATTTCCTTTTCTGAGGTCCCGTGATCAGTGAGTTCAAGACTCTGAAATCCAACATACACTCATGCTGGTCTCCTGTGGAATAGCTCATATAAGAAAATTCAGTGTACTCTACACTTCACCCCCTCAGGAGCCCTTGACTCAAACTGAGAAGGAACACAGAATACAACTCTGATCCTTCCAGGAAAAAAAAAAAAATCCTAGAAGCAAAATCTAGAAAGATCAAACTGTTTTCAACACTGTCTGAGAACAGACTTCAAGAATACTCACAGAAAATTTTATAACTGAAACAAACAAAACATGGTCAACCTAGAAACTGATACCAAGTAAAAAATACTTCTTGCTTTCAGAAAGTTAGAAAAAAAAAATTTTTTTTGGACATACGAAATTTTGAGGTAGTTTATCAGAAGCAGACCTGTAATATAAGAAATTTCATGCAAAAAAAGAAATTTTACCAGGTGGAAATATGGATCTAATCCTAGTAATAAAGAAGTACAATAAAAAGTAGACAGGTGTATCTTCCCTGGCTGTACAAGGGATAGGAATCTGCTTGCCAAAGCAGGGGACATGGCTTGGATCCCTGATCTGGGAAAAATCACATATGTTGTGGAACCACTAAGCCCGTGTATCCCTAGAAAAAGCCTGCATAGCAATGAAGATTCAACACAACCAAAATAAATACATATTTTTTTAAAAGTACATGTGTAAGTGCATAAGATTATTTTATTTCTTCACTTTAAGGGATCATTGGAAATTGAAACAAAAAATTAAAATGTAGTTTGTGGTTTACAGTGTACGGAAAACTCAAATGCATGAGAACATGGCAATATATTCAGAAGAGGAGAAACTGGTTAGTCACTCCCAGAGAAGAAAAGTAAAAATTTCCCAAAGTTGTTATACCCGTCTATGAAGCAATGTA
The DNA here is from genome assembly GCA_006410635.1 of Cephalophus harveyi. NCBI lineage: Eukaryota > Metazoa > Chordata > Mammalia > Artiodactyla > Bovidae > Cephalophus > Cephalophus harveyi. The sequence goes on along the minus strand of SJYT01015489.1, from coordinate 20,510 downwards.
ATATCACTTGAAAGTACATTGTGACAAGCTAATGACTTATACTATACAAACTAAGTCAATGATTAATAGAACAAGAGAAAGACTTAGAGCTAATGCGTAAAAAAAAAAGAATTAGAGCTACTATAAGGACAAATGGGACACAATGGGAGGATAAGAATTATTCACGCAGTCCAAAAGGATGAGGAAAATGAGAGTAAATGGAACAAACAACAGATGCGCAAATAGAAAAAAAAAATGGATGTGAGAGCTGGACTATAAAGAAGGCTGAGAGCCAAAGAATGGATGCTTCTGAACTGTGGTGTTGGAGAAGACTCATGAGAGTCCCTTGGACTGCAAGGAGATCCAACCAGTCCATCCTAAAGGAGATCAGTCCTAGGTGTTCATTGGAAGGACTGATGCTGAAGCTGAAGCTCCAATCCTTTGTCCACCTGCTGCGAAGAGCTGACTCATTGGAAAAGACCCTGATGCTGGGAAAGATTGAGGGCAGGAGGAGAAGGGGGTGACAGAGGATGAGATGGTTGGATGGCAACACTGACTCGATGGACGTGAGTCTGAGTGAACTCCAGGAGATGGTGATGGACAGGGAAGCCTGGAGTGTTATAATCCACGGGGTCGCAAAGAGCTATACACAACTTAACAAGTGACCAAGAAGAACAATTAAGTTATTTCCTTTTCTGAGGTCCCGTGATCAGTGAGTTCAAGACTCTGAAATCCAACATACACTCATGCTGGTCTCCTGTGGAATAGCTCATATAAGAAAATTCAGTGTACTCTACACTTCACCCCCTCAGGAGCCCTTGACTCAAACTGAGAAGGAACACAGAATACAACTCTGATCCTTCCAGGAAAAAAAAAAAAATCCTAGAAGCAAAATCTAGAAAGATCAAACTGTTTTCAACACTGTCTGAGAACAGACTTCAAGAATACTCACAGAAAATTTTATAACTGAAACAAACAAAATCTCATGCTGGTCTCCTGTGGAATAGCTCATATAAGAAAATTCAGTGTACTCTACACTTCACCCCCTCAGGAGCCCTTGACTCAAACTGAGAAGGAACACAGAATACAACTCTGATCCTTCCAGGAAAAAAAAAAAAAATCCTAGAAGCAAAATCTAGAAAGATCAAACTGTTTTCAACACTGTCTGAGAACAGACTTCAAGAATACTCACAGAAAATTTTATAACTGAAACAAACAAAACATGGTCAACCTAGAAACTGATACCAAGTAAAAAATACTTCTTGCTTTCAGAAAGTTAGAAAAAAAAAATTTTTTTTGGACATACGAAATTTTGAGGTAGTTTATCAGAAGCAGACCTGTAATATAAGAAATTTCATGCAAAAAAAGAAATTTTACCAGGTGGAAATATGGATCTAATCCTAGTAATAAAGAAGTACAATAAAAAGTAGACAGGTGTATCTTCCCTGGCTGTACAAGGGATAGGAATCTGCTTGCCAAAGCAGGGGACATGGCTTGGATCCCTGATCTGGGAAAAATCACATATGTTGTGGAACCACTAAGCCCGTGTATCCCTAGAAAAAGCCTGCATAGCAATGAAGATTCAACACAACCAAAATAAATACATATTTTTTTAAAAGTACATGTGTAAGTGCATAAGATTATTTTATTTCTTCACTTTAAGGGATCATTGGAAATTGAAACAAAAAATTAAAATGTAGTTTGTGGTTTACAGTGTACGGAAAACTCAAATGCATGAGAACATGGCAATATATTCAGAAGAGGAGAAACTGGTTAGTCACTCCCAGAGAAGAAAAGTAAAAATTTCCCAAAGTTGTTATACCCGTCTATGAAGCAATGTAATATCACTTGAAAGTACATTGTGACAAGCTAAAGACTTATACTATACAAACTAAGTCAATGATTAATAGAACAAGAGAAAGACTTAGAGCTAATGCGTAAAAAAAAAAGAATTAGAGCTACTATAAGGACAAATGGGACACAATGGGAGGATAAGAATTATTCACGCAGTCCAAAAGGATGAGGAAAATGAGAGTAAATGGAACAAACAACAGATGCGCAAATAGAAAAAAAAAAATAAAAGTGATAGTGCATTTATTCAGCAGCTACAACCAATTTAGATGCAAAAGATTAAAAAACTTCTCATTAAAAGATAGATTCTCAGAACATATAGAAAGCAAGACCTAACTTTATTCTGTTTACAAGAAACACAAAATAGAAAGGTTAAGAGAAAGTGATGAAAGAGAATGTAACAAGCTAACATGAATCAAAATTGCCCTGAGAAATCTATAATTAGCATGAGATAAAATAGGTTTTCAGGGCAAAATTTATTGTCTTGGAAAAAGAAGCTCCTTTTGTAATAATAAAGGGTTCGGTTCATCAGGAGAACATGTGTGCCCAGTCCTGTCCAACTCTTTGCAACCCCGTGGACTGCAGCCCGCCAGCCTCCTCTGTCCATGGGGTTCTCCAAGCAAGAATACTGGAGTGGGTTGCCGTGCCCTCCTCCAGGGGATCTTCCCCACCCAGGGTTTGAACCTGCAATTCTTGTGTCTCCTGCATTGGCAGGTGGGTTCTTTACTACTGAGCCAACTGGGAAAGCCCCATACCAAACTTGATCCTAGCCAGAAGGCTGAGGAACATAAGACTTTTCAGTCTTATGCATCTGATAAAAGAACTTCAAAATACATGAAGAAAAAAAAAAAAACGATCAGAATTGCAAAGAATTAGAGATTTCTTTCTTTTTTTTTTTTGCTTTTCTTTTCTTTTTTTTTTTTAATTTTTACTTTATTTTACTTTACAATACCGTATTGGTTTTGCCATACATTGACGTGAATCCACCATGGGTGTATATGAGATCCCAATTTCAAAGAATTAGAGAAGGCAATGGCAACCCACTCCAGTACTCTTCCTGGAAAATCCCATGGACGGAGGAGCCTGGTAGGCTGCAGTCCATGGCACCCCTGAGTCAGACACGACTGAGCGACTTCACTTTGACTTTTCCCTTTCATGCATTGGAGAAGGAAATGGCAACCCACTCCCGTGTTCTTGCCTGGAGAATCCCAGGGACGGCGGAGCATGGTGGGCTGCCATCTATGGGGTCACACAGAGTCAGACAAGACTGACTTGACTTGGCAGCTGCAGCATCAGAGATTTCAGTATCCCTCTTTAATAACTAGCTAGAAAGTCAGTAAGTAGGTGGAAGTAATTACATGGAAAATTTTCACAACACTGTTATATATCTTCAGGTCATTTTAATGATGGAGCTCCAGTTTCTGAAACGCATTAATTAAGGTATAACTGACATGTATTAAACTGCACATATTTAAGCCATATGATTTGATGCTTTGATATATGTATATAACGGGGAAGTCAAACCCCCAAATTTACATAGGATCTTGGTGATTCCTTATTTATGTCCTACCAACCCTTACCAGTCAATCCTAAAGCCTGAGGGGAAGAGGAGAAGGGGGCATCAGAGGATGAGATGGTTGCGTAGCATCAAAGGCTCAGGAGACATGAATCTGAGCGCACGTCAGGGGCCCGTGAAAGACAGGGGAGTCTGGCGTTGCTGCAGACCATGGGATCACGAAGAGCTGGACACGATTTAATGATTGAACGACAACAACTCACCCCCTGCTAAACGACCTGTGATTCCAAAAAGGCCTTCAGAAGGAAAACTACAATTGCAAACCTAATCATAAAATAATGAGAGCATAATATTTATTTTGGAAGGACACAGGTGAGAGTTGATTGGAAGGACACTGGCATTTCTATATGCTCTTACTAGAAAATGGAGAAGGAAATGGCAACCCGCTCCAGCGTTCTTGCCTGGAGAATCCCATGGACAGAGGAGCCTGGTGGGCTACAGTCCATGGGGTCACCAAGAGCGGGACATGCCTGACTGACTAACTTTTACTAGAAGTTTGTTGCTGTCTAAGGAACTTTCCATCTTATGAAGGTAGTCAGGTAAAAATATTTTGTATTAAATAAAGAGGGAATTGACTATTTACTCATTGTCTACTGAGCCTTGGCAAATATAGCATAAAAAAGGTCAATGTATGTGGCAAGGTGTCTGCTTATAATTATGTGGCAGAATTACTGCAAAAATATAACACACACATACTAACATATTGTGTTACAACTGCTGCTGCTAAGTCGCTTCAGTCGTGTCCGACTCTGTGCGACCCCATAGACAGAAGCCCACCAGGCCCCCCGTCCCTTGGTCACTTAGAATAATAGGAGGGTGATACAATTAGCCTCCTATTATTCTAAGTGACCAAAATTGACTCATGAAAGGATGATAGTGAGCTGTTACTGTTAATCACTTCAGTCGTGTCCGACTCTGTGTGACCCCACAGACGGCAGCCCACGAGGCTCCCCCGTCCCTGGGATTCTCCAGGCAAGAACACTGGGGTGGGTTGCCATTTCCTTCTCCAATGCATGAAACTGAAAAGTGAAAGTGAAGTTGCTCAGTTGTGTCCGACTCTTAGCGACCCCATAGTTCCCCCTAAAAGCCTGAGTAGATGGTATGTGTTTTGAAAGCCATCAGGGAAAATAAGTCAATCAAAATTGCTAGTAACTCATTGGTAAAGAATCCACCTGCAATGCAGGAGATGTGGGTTCGATCCTTGGGCTGGGACGATCCCCTGGAGGAGGAAATGGCAACCCACTCCAGTATTCCTGCCTGGAGACTTCCAGGGAGAGAGGAACCTGGTGGGCTACAGTCCACGGGGTCAGAAGCAATCAAACACAACCGAGCTCACACACACACACACACAGACACACAAATCAGAAATAAACAGTCTTTTTGAAAACATGAACGCCTCAGACAGGTTATCATTACTTTTATGGTATGTAAGTGGCGGACAGAGGCGGAAAATTCAGTGAAACAACAGAGAATAATACTGAAAGATACAAGGCTTCATTCCTCACTTCCAAATCAACAAACTGTAACATTTAAACATAAAACATTTAGCAAAATCCAGCAGAAGGCAGGTGTTACTTTTCAGATAAGTTAAGAGTTGGAGTCATTAAATCAGTTCAGCACACACACACACACACACACACACAGAGTTCAGTGCAGCACTGGAAACTGTTTCTTGATGGAACTGCCCATGAAATGTGTGAATCACATAAGATGCTATCTTTTCTTCCTCTTTTTTTGTTTGCCCAAGATGCACAGCATATGGGATCTTAGTTTCCTGACTAGGGATCAAATCCCCACCCACTGTAGTGGAAGCCTGGAGTTCTAACCACTGGACCAGTAGTCCCTTACTATTTTTTATTTTTAATTCAGATTTATTCCTTTTTATGCTTAAGTATTTCTTTAGTTGTCCAAAGTGAAATGAAGTGAAAGTTGCTCAGTTGTGTCCTGCTTTTGGCGACCCCATGGAGTATACAGTCCATGGAATTCTCCAGGGCAGGATACTAGAGTGGGAAGCCTTTCCTTTCTCCAGGGGATCTTCCCAACCCAGGGATCGAACCCAGATCTCTGGCATTGCAGGCGGATTCTTTGCCAGCTGAGCCACCAGGAAAGCTAGATGTCTAAGAATGTGTACAAATCATCAACACATTTCAACTCTGCCTGCCAAGCAAAAGAATACCATCCTGAATAATTGATACAGTATCAACTTTTCAGTGTAACAACTGAAATGGCATTCAAGTCCGTTAATCCCACAAAAACTCCCAAGACCTTAAGATGCTTTAAGGATAACCGTGGAAAAGAAATGCACATCCTGTTTGCTCTTGTTTAGCTCGCTTTCTCTCCCTAATTTCTGGGCTTTTGCGCAATGTTGCTTCATCTAGTAATTCAATCTTTATCAAACTGAATTCTGCTGATAACACGATTCTCCTCGTGTTGCATTAGAGGTCTGGGGCCAGCAATAATCTGGTTGAGGATGAGTTACCGTCACAGCCTGGTGGTGGTGGGGGGGACGTGTCCACAAATCCATTCCTGTCTGAACACATGTATTCCTAGAAAACTGTCATCCAAAATGAACTTCCTGATCATTTTTTACCTTATTAGACAGGGCTTCTAATTTCTTGGCCATTTTTCAATAGGGCATTTTGGAAGCAGAGGTTTTCATGGCGATAGTGACTGGAGAGAAATCATGTAAAAAGATCATTCTGTATATATTTCAAGATATATGGAATATGATCTGAAATATATACATTCCATATAAAAGAAACACACTAAAGAATATATCCTATTTCCCAAACACTATTTTGACCTTCTTTATTGTAAAAGTCAGATGGCTCTGATGATAAAAAGTCTACCTGTAGTGTGGGAGACCTGGGGTTGGGAAGATCCCTTGGTGAAGGGGATGGCACCCCACTCCAGTCTTCTTGCCTGGAGAATCCCCACGGACAGAGGAGCCTGGTGGGCTGCAGTCCATGGGGTCGCTAGGAGTCAGACACGACTGAGCAACTTCCCTTTCACTTTTCACTTTCACGCATTGGAGAAGGAAATGGCAGCCCACTCCAGTGTTCTTGCCTGGAGAATCCCAGGGACGGGGGAGCCTGGTGGGCTGCCGTCTATGGGGTCGCACAGAGTCGGACACGATTGAAGTGACTTAGCAGCAGCACCAGAACTGGTATACACATGCCAAGGATTCAACTCAAGCCATTTCAGATCATGCTGTGCTGCCTGAAGCAACCAGTAACCCACGTTAGGTTTGAAAGTAGAGCAAGTGGGTTTATTCTTAGCACGAAGTCAGATATTTCTGTAACCCAGGCTGGGCTGGAGGAGAGCGCGGGTGGTGTTGTTTAGAGATCAGAGAGCTGATGAAAGCTTGAAGCCCCGGAAGGTGATGGGCACGGCCTTTTATACGCCGAGAGGGCAGGTCTCAGGGCCCGCCTTTATGGTGGGAACCCCTGCAGAGGGTGTCTCTGCACTTTCAGCGCTTGACAATAAATTAGGCTGGGCACGACCCCCTGCTGGGCAAACCCCTCTCTTTATCTGCCTTGCTCTGCAGTTCTTTATCACAAGCTGAAGCTCAGGGCTTCTTCAGAAAAACATGAGACGTCACCGCTGGAAGAAACAGCTGGGGAGGTCTGCCTGCTTTCCGCAATCCCCTGTACATGCCGTTCATCCTCAGTGAAACATTGCTTCCCCGTCTCCTTTCATCAAATGTCACCAAATAGAATATCACATTTAAAAGTCCTTCCTGCTATACAGGTACAAAATAATCTATTCCTGTGAACAGAAAGGGCTCTTGCTTTTTATCAGAGTGGAAAGGGCAGAAAGGGCTCTTGCTTTTTATCCAAGTGTACGGAGGACCTTCTGAATTTTAAATCAGTTCAGAACAGCTCAGAATAGTAGCTGAACGGGCAGTCGTCACGGCGACCCGGGCTCTTGGGGGAAATAAAAGAGGCTCCTCAGTCAACGAGAAAGCAGAGAGTTTATAAATTCATTGCTAAGTAAAGTCTGGCAGTTATGAAAGCTGTCGATGAGTAAAGACGCTGAAGAACCTTCTAAGTGTTGTACAAAATTTCCTCCGTCGCATCATGTAACGAACAGGTTTATAGACTCACCATCCGGAACTAATAGAGCTGAAATGAACTTGCAAATCCGTGTGCTGTGGATTTGCTTGGCATGGAAGTTATTAGAGATCCTTGGAGAATGAAGGTCGAAGAGATACACCGATATCATTTCCAAGTGGTAAACACAAAAGCCATTAAAAAATAAAGCAAGTCAAGTTATATGTGTATTTATAATTGTCAGTGTTTGACCGTTGAAGGAATGTGAGCAGTTTTTGTTAGATTTTTTTTTAATTTATTTTTAATTGAAGGATAATTGCTCTGCAGTGTTGCGTTGGTTTCCAAGTGGATCATTTTCTTAGTCTTTTTGGAATTTGTCACAATACTATTTCTGTCTCTTTTTTTTTGGCCACAAGGGGTATGGGATCTTAACTCACCTGAAAAGTGAAAAATGGAAGTGAAAGTCACTCAGTTGTGTCCAACTCTTTACAATCCATGGAATTCTGTAGGCCAGAATACTAGAGTGGGTAGCCTTGCCCTTCTCCAGGGGATCTTCCCAACCCAGGGATTGAACCCGGGTCTCCCATGTTGCAGGCAGATTCTTTACCAGCTGAGCCACAAAGGAAGCTCCAAAATACTGGAGTGGGTAGCGTATCCCTTCTCCAGGGGATCTTTCCAACTCAGGAATTGAACTGGAATCTCCTGCAATGTAGGCAGATTCTTTACCAGCTGAGCTATCAGGGAAGCCCTAACTCCCCTAACCAGGGATTGACCTTCTATCCCCTGCACTGGAAGGTGACGTCTTAACTACTGGACCGTCAGCACACCTGTCTGAAACAATATGCCTAGCCTATGTTTTGGAAGAAGAAGAAATATTTTCTTCTTATCAATCACTTTGGGAGGAAATGGAGAGTATCTTATTATATGAATGTGATCTTATCAATCACTTTGGGAGGAAATGGAGAGTATCTTATTATATGAATGTGATAACATTCATATGAATGTGATCTTATTATATGAATATGATAACATGTATCATATTCATTCTACCACATCTGAAATTTTCCGCATTTTGATACTTAATGAGTTATCAGAAATATTCACAGTTTGTCACTATTTTGCTGCATAGTCATAAATATAAGTACATGACCTTTACAGAAAATTGTAATGACTATGCAAAATCCTGTTGCGCCTTAAGGTAGAGAAATTAAACAAGAAAACTGAGTAATACAGTTAGAATGACATACGGGAATCAAATTGAAACAGTGAAGAGTGAAAGTCGCATAGTCGTGTCTGACTCTTCACGACCCCATGGATTGGAGACGGCCAGGCTCCCCTGTCCGTGGGATTCTCCAGGCAGGAATACTGGAGTGGGTGGCCATTTCCTCCTCCAGGGGATCTTCCCCACCCAGGGATCGAACCCGGGTCTCCTGCATTGCAGGCAGACTCTAATTAGGAATTTGGAATTAACATATACATGCTGCTGCTGCTGCTGCTGCTAAGTCGCTTCAGTCGTGTCCGACTCTGTGCTGGTCAGAGAATGGACAACAAAGTATCAAGATAAAGAATCGAAAAGAGCTCCAGCAGAAAGTGCCCAAAGAAAGATAGCCGATGTCTTCTCAGCTGCTGTCAATTCTAGAAAGCCTTGGACAACGGTTAAGAATCTCAAGACACAGAATGAGAGCCTCCTGTTTGAAGCTCTATCATTTCATACAACATGGAGCCATGAAAGAGAAGTCTGCGTCCACTGGACGGAAGGAGATACACAAGGTTTATCTTCGCGTGGGGTTTCCTACTACAGGATTGTTGCACATCACGGGCGATCCTGAAAGCATTTCCAAGCCTATGTGTGTCCACATGCGATGGTTCGGATTGTTCCTTGACCTGAACGAAGTGAACAGCTGCAAAAATACAGACTGCTCTTGAACAAGTTAAAACAAGTGTAGACGCATATCTGCATCTAAGTGAAGAAATGATGCGTTATACCGTGAGTTTGGAACACATCCATGTATATTTTTGGTCTCACTCACACATTACAGTTCTGTAATTTTCAACAAATGGTCATATTTATCACATGCTATTGATGTTGCTTAGTCTCTAAGTCATACGGTTGATGCTTTTGAGACCCAATGGACTGTAGTCCACCAGGTTCCTCTGTCCATGGGATTCTCCAAGCAAGAACACTGGAGCCAGCTGCCATTTCCTTCTCCAGGGGATCTTCCCAACCCAGGGATCGAACCCACATCTCCTGGATTGGCAGGTGGATTCTTTACCCCTGAGACAACAGAGAAGCCCAGTTTTCAGATCACGTCATCTCAAAATGGAACATGGATGCAATATACTTTGCTTCTGTGATCAATATACTTTGCTTCTGTGATCAATATACTTTGCTCCTGTGATCAATATACTTTGCTTCTGTGATCAATAATTCCTACTAGAAAATCAAATCCTTTTCTGCCAAGAATTGAACTCTGAGCTCCACGTCTTTCTATTTGAAAAGGAGATAATTATAAATTGCATCTGACATGAATCTATGGGAAAATGGATATAGTCAGTCATATTTCATCCCAACTCATTAAGGTATAGTGAAACAACTTAAACTGGTGACAGGTATTTATATAAAGCAAATGAGGTGGAAAAGAGGTGTCGGGTTGGCCAAAAAGTTCATTTGAGTTTTTTTTTTTTTTTTTTTTTGATAATATGTTACAGGAAAAACCCAAACAAACTTCTTGGCCAACCCACTATGATACATTTTCATCATTGTTTATTAATTCCTGATGGTTGTGATCCTTTCTCCAGACTTCACTTATTTTTACAATTGGAATATAGTTGTTTTCTGGGCTTCCCTCGTAGCTCAGTTGGTAAAGAATCTGCCCTCAATGCAGGAGACCTGGGTTCGATCCCTGGTTCGGGAAGATTCCCCGGAGAGGGGCATGGCAACCCACTCCACTGTTCTTGCCTGGAGAATCCCATGGACAGAGGAGCCTGGTGGGCTACAGTCTTTGGGGTCGCAAGAGTCTGACGTGATTTAGTGACTAAACCAACACCACCACAGTTGTTTTGGATTTCCTTCCCATTTTGTCACCATAGCACAATGAGAATTCCCTGTGCTACTGGGTAGCTTGTCAAGAGTTATCTATTTTATCCATAGTACTGTATACATGCTTCTCTGGTGGCTCAGTGCTAAAGAAAAAGCAAGTGGTCAAGAATCCCCTTGCAAAGCAGGAGATGTGTGCTTAAACCCTGGGTCAGAAAGATCCCCTGAAGAAGGGAACAGCTACCCACTCCAGTATTCTTGCCTGGAGAATCCCATGGACAGAGGAGCCTGATGCTGCAATCCATGGGCGTCGCAAAGAGCTGGACAGGGCTTAGTGACAACAACTCTATGTATGTCTATGTCGGTGTTTAACTCCCACGTGAATATTTTGAGCAACTCATCTTAGTAAGAGAACCGCCTTCTCTGGTGTTTCCCCAACAGCCATACTTTTTCTCAGGGAACCTATATTTCAATGCACAACTCAAATTCTAAGTAGGCTACTGAGACTCACACCATTCCCCCCAACCCAAATTTATAGCAAGTCTCCTCAAAAAAAACTGAGTAACCAGGAGGTGTAATGCGATTCATTTAAGGGGACTGAAATGGATGGGCAGCTGTGCTTCCTGGCCAGCGGACAGATTATCAAAAATTCTCAACACTGCCATTCACAATTCCACTCCTTCAAACCTGCCATTCCCAAACTTTCTTCTGGACTCAGCATTTGATTACAGTAGGCGTCAGGTTTTATATGGTGGTGAATCATTTTCAGCACATCACGGATCGGGGGATTTCTGCAGAAACTCTAACGCCTGTGACCGGCACTTTCTTATTTTGACTGGCCAACAATTAATTCTGTTCTTTCACTAACACTTTGTGGGTTAGTACGTTCAATAACTGGATTGGTATAGCTAATCCCATTTTTGATCAAAAGATATTACAGCACAGAGGTGGGAAAAGCCATTGAAAATACAAGTTTTCCCTAGATAGCGTATCAAATTATTTATTTCTATGACGTTAAAACTTTAATAGATTTAGAATAAAGGTATTTCCCCTAATTTAGACCCCATGGACTATAGCCTGCCAGGCTCTTCCGTTCATGGAACTCTACAGGCAAGAATACTGGAGTGGGTTGTCATTTCCTTCTCCAGGGGATCTTCCCCACTCAGGGATCATCCCGGGGTCTCCTGCATTGCAGGCAAATTCTTTACCATCTGAGCCACCAGGGAAGTTATTAGTCAACGATGAACAGGCTCAAAATGTCCAAAATCCTTACTATCCTGTAAAAGGAATCATAACATTTGCTGAAGTTTTGCTATGTTTTCTTTTTTTAAAAAAATTGTCAGTTGCCATAAATTGTTTATCATTTTTGGCATAACAGCAGTAGTCAGTAAATGCTGAATTTGCTCTAATAATTTGTTTTTGCTTTCCATAACTATTAACGTTCTTCCGAGGAAAATGGAAAACAGCATGCAACACAGAGATAGCAATTAAATTGTGCTAACTATTAATCACTTCTAAATAACTGCAAACAACTCACTCTTGGGGGTATAAATGTATCTGTGGCTGTACACAATAAACGGTCAAAATATGTTTAAAAAAAAGTCAGTGAGTGAATTGTGTGTGAAATCCTTACTGTGCCATCTGGAATCAAGGTTTTGGATATAATGCTTTCTTAACCCAGGTGGAACAGTTTGGGATTTTCATCTTCATAAAATCCCAGTAGAGAATTCTACTAACTTTACTCCAAAAGGCAAAATAGTGTTCATTTTACTAAATATACACATTTAATACAATTGGCAACGTGTAAATAATATTTTTCCAGTTAACACCTCTGTCTTTTTGAATTACATATGCATTGTTGAAAATAGACTTCTAATAAAGGCAGTTAATTATGTGTGGTAATGTGCTTAGGTCAAGTCTGACACTTTAAGATCCCATGGACTATACCCTGCCAGGTTCCTCTGCCCATGGGATTCTCCAGGCAACAGTATTGGAGTGGGTTGCCATTCCCTTCTCCAGGGCATCTTCCTGACCTAGGGAAGCAAATTAAAATAACGTCTCACGCATTTCCTGTACTGCCAGGTTGGATTACTTACCGCTTGTGCCACCTTGGAAGCCCCAAGGATAGTTAACAGCCTTATAAATTTTGAATCTTAAATATCATCAGTCTTAGATTTAATAGTCTATTTTAAAACTTTAACATTCCCCTCCTCTATGTTTTATTTAGGGAAATATGATGGTTTGCACGTTGTTTTATGTTCTTTCAATTCTCTGTAAAGATTTATATGATTTTAACTTGGGACCCATTTCAAATAAGGTTAATTATTTTAATATTCCATTCATCCATGAAAATATCAGTTCAGTTCAGTGGGTCAGCTGTGTCCAACTCTGCAACCCCAACCCCATGGACAGCAGCATGCCGGGATTCCCTGTCCATGAAAATACACTGAGGTATTAGGCAATGGCAGCCCACTCCAGTACTCTTGCCTGGAAAATCCCATGGACGGACCCGGAGCCTGGTGGGCTGCAGTCCATAGGGTCGCTAAGAGTTGGGCACGACTGAGCGACTTCACTTTCACTTTTCACTTTCATGCATTGGAGAAGGAAATGGCAACCCACTCCAGTATTCTTGCCTGGAGAATCCCAGAGACAGAGGGGCCTAGTGGACTGGTGTCTATGGGGTCACACAGAGTCAGACATGACTGAAGTGACTTAGCAGCATTAATTGAATACAGACTATCATAATTTGGCAATGTAAACATGCATACTTGTAAAGATATATCTTATGAAAATACTATCCATATATAAACTATATATTTATATTAATTTTTTAGATTAATTAATNAGAAGACTCTTGAGAGTCCCTTGGACTGCAAGGAGATCCAACCAGTCCATTCTGAAGGAGATCAGCCCTGGGATTTCTTTGGAAGGAATGATGCTGAAGCTGAAACTCCAGTACTGTGGCCACCTCATGCGAAGAGTTGACTCTTTGGAAAAGACTCTGATGCTGGGAGGGATTGGGGACAGGAGGAGAAGGGGACGACCGAGGATGAGATGGCTGGATGGCATAATGGACTCAATGGACGTGAATCTGAGTGAACTCTCGGAGTTGGTGATGGACAGGGAGGCCTGGCGTGCTGCGATTCATGGGGTCGCAAAGAGTCGGACACGACTGAGCGACTGAACTGAACTGATAGTAATTTTGAAAGCATTCATGGGAAACACAAAGGTGGTATAGCTAATCCCATTTTTGATCAAAAGATATTACAGCACAGAGGTGGGAAAAGCCATTGAAAATACAAGTTTTCCTTAGATAGCATATCAAATAATTTATTTCTATGATGTTAAAACTTTAATAGATTTTGAATAAAGGTATTTCCCCTAATTTATACCCCATGGACTAGAGCCTGCCAGGCTCCTCCGTTCATGGAATTCTACAGGCAAGATTACTGGAGTGGGTTGTTATTTCCTTCTCCAGGGGATCTTCCCCACTCAGGGATCAACCTGGGGTTTCCTGCATTGCAGGCAAATTCTTTACCATGTGAGCCACCAGGGAAATCATTAGTCAACGATGAACAGGCTCAAAATGTCCAAAATCCTTACTATCCTGTAAAAGGAATCATAAGATTTGCTGAAGTTTTGCTATGTTTTCTTTTTTAAAAAACTTGTCAGTTGCCATAAATTGTTTATCATTTATGGCATAACAGCAATAGTCAGTAAATGCTGAATTTGCTCTAATAATTTGTTTTTGCTTTCCATAACTATTAACGTTCTTCTGAGGAAAATGGAAAACAGCATGCAACACAGAGATAGCAATTAAATTGTGCTAACTATTAATCACTTCTAAATAACTGCATTTTATCATTTATGGCATAACAGCAGTAGTCAGTAAATGCTGAATTTGCTCTAATAATTTGTTTTTGCTTTCCATAACTATTAACGTTCTTCTGAGGAAAATGGAAAACAGCATGCAACACAGAGATAGCAATTAAATTGTGCTAACTATTAATCACTTCTAAATAACTGCAAACAACTCACTCTTGGGGGTATAAATGTATCTGTGGCTGTACACAATAAACGGTCAAAATATGTTTAAAAAAAAGTCAGTGAGTGAATTGTGTGTGAAATCCTTACTGTGCCATCTGGAATCAAGGTTTTGGATATAATGCTTTCTTAACCCAGGTGGAACAGTTTGGGATTTTCATCTTCATAAAATCCCAGTAGAGAATTCTACTAACTTTACTCCAAAAGGCAAAATAGTGTTCATTTTACTAAATATACACATTTAATACAATTGGCAACGTGTAAATAATATTTTTCCAGTTAACACCTCTGTCTTTTTGAATTACATATGCATTGTTGAAAATAGACTTCTAATAAAGGCAGTTAATTATGTGTGGTAATGTGCTTAGGTCAAGTCTGACACTTTAAGATCCCATGGACTATACCCTGCCAGGTTCCTCTGCCCATGGGATTCTCCAGGCAACAGTATTGGAGTGGGTTGCCATTCCCTTCTCCAGGGCATCTTCCTGACCTAGGGAAGCAAATTAAAATAACGTCTCACGCATTTCCTGTACTGCCAGGTTGGATTACTTACCGCTTGTGCCACCTTGGAAGCCCCAAGGATAGTTAACAGCCTTATAAATTTTGAATCTTAAATATCATCAGTCTTAGATTTAATAGTCTATTTTAAAACTTTAACATTCCCCTCCTCTATGTTTTATTTAGGGAAATATAATGGTTTGCACGTTGTTTTATGTTCTTTCAATTCTCTGTAAAGATTTATATGATTTTAACTTGGGACCCATTTCAAATAAGGTTAATTATTTTAATATTCCATTCATCCATGAAAATATCAGTTCAGTTCAGTGGGTCAGCTGTGTCCAACTCTGCAACCCCAACCCCATGGACAGCAGAATGCCGGGATTCCTTGTCCATGAAAATACACTGAGGTATTAGGCAATGGCACCCCACTCCAGTACTCTTGCCTGGAAAATCCCATGGACGGACCCGGAGCCTGGTGGGCTGCAGTCCATAGGGTCGCTAAGAGTTGGGCACGACTGAGCGACTTCACTTTCACTTTTCACTTTCATGCATTGGAGAAGGAAATGGCAACCCACTCCAGTATTCTTGCCTGGAGAATCCCAGAGACAGAGGGGCCTAGTGGACTGGTGTCTATGGGGTCGCACAGAGTCAGACATGACTGAAGTGACTTAGCAGCATTAATTGAATACAGACTATCATAATTTGGCAATGTAAACATGCATACTTGTAAAGATATATCTTATGAAAATACTATCCATATATAAACTATATATTTATATTAATTTTTTAGATTAATTAATTATTTTGACTGCATCTCACAGGATGTGGGATCTTAAATCCCAACCGGGGATTGAACTCAGGGCCCCTATATTGGAAGGCAAAGTCCTAACCACTGGACCACCAGGAAAGTAAGTGCTGCAAACAGCCATTATTTTAATTTGCTAATTGCATGCATCATCCTCCTATTGAAATTATATTAAAATCTATACAGTTTTTATGAACAAGAACATATTTCATATGAGACAAAATGAGGAAAGTATTGTATTAATGGCTATGTAGATAAAGAATTAAAAAAAGAAAAAGAAAACAAGCTGTCTGAGGATGAGATGGCTGGATGGCATCACGGACTCGATGGACGTGAATCTGAGTGAACTCTGGGAGTTGGTGATGGACAGGGAGGCCTGGCGTGCTGCGATTCATGGGGTCGCAAAGAGTTGGACACGACTGAGCGACTGAACTGAACTGATAGTAATTTTGAAAGCATTCATGGGAAACACAAAGGTGGTATAGCTAATCCCATTTTTGATCAAAAGATATTACAGCACAGAGGTGGGAAAAGCCATTGAAAATACAAGTTTTCCCTAGATAGCGTATCAAATTATTTATTTCTATGACGTTAAAACTTTAATAGATTTAGAATAAAGGTATTTCCCCTAATTTAGACCCCATGGACTATAGCCTGCCAGGCTCTTCCGTTCATGGAACTCTACAGGCAAGAATACTGGAGTGGGTTGTCATTTCCTTCTCCAGGGGATCTTCCCCACTCAGGGATCATCCCGGGGTCTCCTGCATTGCAGGCAAATTCTTTACCATCTGAGCCACCAGGGAAGTTATTAGTCAACGATGAACAGGCTCAAAATGTCCAAAATCCTTACTATCCTGTAAAAGGAATCATAACATTTGCTGAAGTTTTGCTATGTTTTCTTTTTTTAAAAAAATTGTCAGTTGCCATAAATTGTTTATCATTTTTGGCATAACAGCAGTAGTCAGTAAATGCTGAATTTGCTCTAATAATTTGTTTTTGCTTTCCATAACTATTAACGTTCTTCCGAGGAAAATGGAAAACAGCATGCAACACAGAGATAGCAATTAAATTGTGCTAA
Source organism: Cephalophus harveyi (assembly GCA_006410635.1). NCBI lineage: Eukaryota > Metazoa > Chordata > Mammalia > Artiodactyla > Bovidae > Cephalophus > Cephalophus harveyi. The sequence continues at coordinate 3,587 of SJYT01015489.1, read as the reverse complement.
CTATTAATCACTTCTAAATAACTGCAAACAACTCACTCTTGGGGGTATAAATGTATCTGTGGCTGTACACAATAAACGGTCAAAATATGTTTAAAAAAAAGTCAGTGAGTGAATTGTGTGTGAAATCCTTACTGTGCCATCTGGAATCAAGGTTTTGGATATAATGCTTTCTTAACCCAGGTGGAACAGTTTGGGATTTTCATCTTCATAAAATCCCAGTAGAGAATTCTACTAACTTTACTCCAAAAGGCAAAATAGTGTTCATTTTACTAAATATACACATTTAATACAATTGGCAACGTGTAAATAATATTTTTCCAGTTAACACCTCTGTCTTTTTGAATTACATATGCATTGTTGAAAATAGACTTCTAATAAAGGCAGTTAATTATGTGTGGTAATGTGCTTAGGTCAAGTCTGACACTTTAAGATCCCATGGACTATACCCTGCCAGGTTCCTCTGCCCATGGGATTCTCCAGGCAACAGTATTGGAGTGGGTTGCCATTCCCTTCTCCAGGGCATCTTCCTGACCTAGGGAAGCAAATTAAAATAACGTCTCACGCATTTCCTGTACTGCCAGGTTGGATTACTTACCGCTTGTGCCACCTTGGAAGCCCCAAGGATAGTTAACAGCCTTATAAATTTTGAATCTTAAATATCATCAGTCTTAGATTTAATAGTCTATTTTAAAACTTTAACATTCCCCTCCTCTATGTTTTATTTAGGGAAATATGATGGTTTGCACGTTGTTTTATGTTCTTTCAATTCTCTGTAAAGATTTATATGATTTTAACTTGGGACCCATTTCAAATAAGGTTAATTATTTTAATATTCCATTCATCCATGAAAATATCAGTTCAGTTCAGTGGGTCAGCTGTGTCCAACTCTGCAACCCCAACCCCCTGGACGGCAGAATGCCGGGATTCCTTGTCCATGAAAATACACTGAGGTATTAGGCAATGGCACCCCACTCCAGTACTCTTGCCTGGAAAATCCCATGGACGGACCCGGAGCCTGGTGGGCTGCAGTCCATAGGGTCGCTAAGAGTTGGGCACGACTGAGCGACTTCACTTTCACTTTTCACTTTCATGCATTGGAGAAGGAAATGGCAACCCACTCCAGTATTCTTGCCTGGAGAATCCCAGAGACAGAGGGGCCTAGTGGACTGGTGTCTATGGGGTCACACAGAGTCAGACATGACTGAAGTGACTTAGCAGCATTAATTGAATACAGACTATCATAATTTGGCAATGTAAACATGCATACTTGTAAAGATATATCTTATGAAAATACTATCCATATATAAACTATATATTTATATTAATTTTTTAGATTAATTAATTATTTTGACTGCATCTCACAGGATGTGGGATCTTAAATCCCAACCGGGGATTGAACTCAGGGCCCCTATATTGGAAGGCAAAGTCCTAACCACTGGACCACCAGGAAAGTAAGTGCTGCAAACAGCCATTATTTTAATTTGCTAATTGCATGCATCATCCTCCTATTGAAATTATATTAAAATCTATACAGTTTTTATGAACAAGAACATATTTCATATGAGACAAAATGAGGAAAGTATTGTATTAATGGCTATGTAGATAAAGAATTAAAAAAAGAAAAAGAAAACAAGCTGTCCACTTCTACTTCGAAATATCTTTTCCAAAGCAGTTGTACACATTATGTTAATGCCAAAACCATCTTTAAAAACTGTGAGCCGCACAGCGCGTCTGAATGGCTTCTCAGATAGGCAAGCATCTGGAAAACTAATTAAAATACCTGTGTGGAAACCTGAGCTGCAGCTTTATGCTCCTTCCACTGAGATAGTGACCAGAAGTAAACCGGTTGGATGGCGTCACCGACTCGAGGGACATGACTTTGAGCAAGCTCCGGGAGTCGGTGATGGACAGGGAGGCCTGGCGTGCTGCGGTCCATGGGGTCGCAAAGACTCGGACAGGAGTGAGCGACTGAACTGAACTGAACAGGGTTTCCCTGCTGGCTCAGTGGTAAAGAGTCTGTCTGCCAATGCAGGAGATGTGGGTTCGATTCCTGGTCCGGGAAGCTCCCACATGCTGTGGAGCAATGAAGCTGGTGAATCACACCTCCTGAGCCTGGGTTCTAGAGCTGGGGAGGTGCATCCACTGAGCTTGTGTCTCACAATTACCGAAGCCAGGGCACCCTAGAGCCTGCGGTCCACAGCGAGAGAAGATACCGCAATGAGCAGTCCGCCCACCATGACCAGAGAAAACCTTCACAGCAGGGAAGACCCAGCACAGCCCAAAGCAAAGAAAGTTTTAAAAAGCAAACTCAGAAGAAGGTCGTGATTTCCAGCAATTTGGTGCTGTTGAGGGTGCCTGGCGAGTCCCGAAGTACACTAGGCTTGTGACTCTTGGTGAGAAGATCTGCCTGAGCTATTAGTCTGTTTTAGCCACAACCATCAGGGTTTTCCAATAATTTTTTGACTAGCTTCACGATTATAACGCTAAATTAGTGTTATATGAATGTTAAATTAATCAAATGTTAAATTCCCCATTAAATGTTATATGGGGAACACCAGAGTATTTCTCAATGAAAGGAGACAGTTAAACATCACGATCCGAGCTGTGTTGTTCTATTGCTGAGGGATTATAGTGTGGAATGTGTTGGTCGTTCAGTCATGTCCGACTCTTCGTGACCCCATGGACTGTAGCCCACCAGGCTCCCCTGTCCAGGCAAGAATACCGGAGTGGGTTGCCGTTTCCTCCTCCAGAGGATCTTCCCGTCCCAGGGATCAAACCCGTGTCTCTTACATCTCCTGCATTGCCAGGCGAATTCATTACCATTAGCGCCACCTGGAAAGCCCGCTATAAGGTGGTGGTTCTTTTTATGGATTTTTAACAGTTTTTAAAGGGTATGTAAGTTACCAAAAAAGATGTCCTTTTCATTATAGGGGACTGGAATGCAAAGTAGGAAGTCAAGAAACACTTGTAGTAACAGGCACATTCAGCCTTGGAATGCGGAATGAAGCAGGGCAAAGACTAATAGAGTTTTGCCAAGAAAATGCACTGGTCATAGCAAACACCCTCTTCCAACAACACAAGAGAAGACTCTACACGTGGACATCACCAGATGGTCAACACCAAAATCAGATTGATTATATTCTATGCAGCCAAAGATGGAGAAGCTCTATACAGTCAACAAAAACAAGACCAGGAGCTGACTGTGGCTCAGATCATGAACTCCTTATTACCAAATTCAGACTCAGATTGAAGAAAGTAGGGAAAACTGCTAGAACATTCAGGTATGACCTAAATCAAATCCCTTATGACTATACAGTGGAAGTGAGAAATAGATTTAAGGGCCTAGATCTGATAGATAGAGTGCCTGATGAACAATGGAATGAGGTTCGTGACATTGTACAGGAGACAGGGATCAAGACAATCCCCATGGAAAAGAAATGCAAAAAAGCAAAATGGCTGTCTGGGGGCGCCTTACAAATAGCTGTGAAAAGAAGAGAAGTGAAAAGCAAAGGAGAAAAGGAAAGATATAAGCATCTGAATGCAGAGTTCCAAAGAATAGCAAGAAGAGATAAGAAAGCCTTCTTCAG